>CM028380.1:150723705-150799116 GCA_013146195.2 Codonopsis lanceolata
TCACTAGTAAAATTTATGTTTATGTTGAAATATGCTTCTTGATAAATAACTTATCACCTTGCATATTTTAAATATTTTGATTTGTTTGTTCCCATTACCGTGTGTCATAACAAGTTGCTAAAAAGTATGCATACCAGTTAGTGTGGCAACTTGTTTGACAATGCATAGGTCTTAGGTTAGGTTATCCTAATTTAGTCCAACCTTCTTAATGATAATTGACAGATCAGCACTTCATATGTACTAGCACTAGTAGACTTGCTGTAGCGACAAAGATCTTCAGAAGACTCGTCACCAGCAGACTTGTCATGAGTGCAACAGAATACCTTGAAGACTTGCCATCAGCAAACTTGCTATGGTTTGAATGTTCATACCGCAACTAGTTATCAGCAGTTTTCTCCTACAAAAGACTCAATTATCGGATTGAACATCTCACCAGCAAACTTGGCTCTGCATGTGCTACAGAGAGACAAGACTGTAGTAGATCGAAACAAGACAAAATGTTCATGTAACGACCCGACTCGGATTCCAACACAAAATCCCAAGGTCGTGCCGCTGGAACTAACTTAAGAAGAGGACATGCACTTGTTAAACAGTAGTGTTATTCAAACAGTCGAGCTAACACGCTCTAAACATGAACATAAAGCCGCACTAAAATACGGTATTTCAAAAATCGAATCAGCGGAAGCAATATAAGAAAAGAAGTCCCAAGCTATGAAGCTCTAAACCAACGACAATGAAACAAAGAGAGACAAAATCTCTCCAAGGAGGAAAAACAAAACTCGCGTGCCGCAACATTGCAGACGCTAATTAAACCATCGGCACTCTAGGCCGGCGTTTCAACAAAGAACCAACCTGATATAACAATTACCCAGCGGCTAAAGCATACCCGGGTCAACCAACAATTATAAAAATTGGAATAAGGAAATTCCCCAAAGCTACTGCGTGCCCAGGAGACAACTGAAATAAATACTAAAACCACAAACAAGGCACGACACAACACGTCGGCCAAAGAAAAAAAAACCAATACAAATACCCAAGTATTCTACCCAACTGTAAAGTCTAAATAACTTTACAAAATGTCGATCTCACAAGAATAACAAAGTACATGAAATCAATGACAATGCTAAAAAGGAACAAGACTTCACCAGCTGCTACTCGGAAAAGTTGGCTGCTGCAAACACGAACCACACGATCTAACCTCGATCTATCGACTAGCTGCGCCCTGCTACAGCCACGATCTAGTCGACCTCAGTGCAACTATCAGTTACTGCAACTAAAAACAAGTACAAGATGAGTCATAATGACCCAGTACGCTACTACAATATATATGCAACATATAATTATGTAACATAAACATAATCATGGTGTCATTTTATATATGACAGAAAAACCCGTGAAAAGGCGTCGTATCGTTTCGATACTCCACAAGATATCCATTTCTTCTTACTTATTAAACCGTCCAAATGAATTAGTGTGCAATTCCCTGTTCAAACACAAATGAAATGAATTAGAAGGTAGTTCCCACAAAACATCATATGCAAGTATACATATCATTATATATACAAATCAAACTATTCACATTATTACCACGTGTAAGGGTGCATATTTATCTATATACACCTATATCAATATATATATCTCTATATATATATATCAATTCTCTCATATATTAGTCATGTATAAGTGTGCATATGTATTTACACATTTCAAGTCCTCCATATAACACCAACCAACACAAACATGGTCAATAAAATCTCATGTTCACTAACACTTAGTTATCAAATAAGTGCCCATAGTAAGCCACATAAAGGATAGAGAAGATACCAAATCACTTTCGTCGTATTGCTCCTACAATCACAACTGTTAATCATATCGTGCCAGTGATACCCGTGTTCAGGTATCAAAGTACCGAGCTCTCTTCTCGGGTTTGAGCTCTCTACTCAGGAAAATAGCACTAGCCAATGTGCTCAATTGGCTATGAGAAAGGGGGCTACTTCCCCACTGTAGCTAGCAGTGGAGGTGTGTGTGAAACCCGAATCCGGTACGGCGATACATTGCAACCACGAATCCCATAATTCGTGAAGACAATGCATCGTCCCACCATCATCATGAAAACTCAAGTAATGCCAGCTGGACTTATATGCAATGCACAAGTAGATGTTTACTTGCTAATTCTCAAATAGATATAATGATCTACTAAACTCATACGATTATGCACATTGTTACAATAATCACAAAACCATAATAGGAGCTCATTTGAGTCTCTAAATCATAAGTGTCAAGTTGTTCACTCTATTCGATTCAAGTCCCAAAAGCTAGTAATCTAGTCAAATGGAATATAATTATCATAGGATCTCACCACGATCCTCGTAAGGTTCAATTGTTCCTTAACTCGACTCCGTTGAGTCTTTACTATAATTCCAACCAAATAGAGTTTGAACACTATATGTGTTTCAAGACTCTTTTCTATGTTCTCGTTTGATGCATAGCAAGGTTCTCGTTCCATTTAGGAATTTTAGTTCAATGTCCCAAGTCAATTATATAAGGGAAGCCTAAGTTGATTATTGTGAAATCAAGCTTAGTTCAATTTTTGATTCATAATTCCACTTAATAGTAGAATCCAAGTTCACCACAAATTCATTAACTGTAGAACAGCTCAGGCACGAAGGCAAATATATTCAATATGCTCATAAGTCATATCATAGAAACACGTAGAAGAATCAATTCTTGACAATGTAGGAAATCATGCATTTAGTCATAATATAAAATATACACAGTATTCCATATTCACTTATGAAATTCAGCAGATTCACAACTTAACCATCAGTCCATTAAGTACTATCCAAGACTACTCCGTTAGTCTAGGATCACGAAGCCATTTACTAAACTCTTCCTAGAGTAGTAACTCATTCAATAACGCAAAAGTCGATAGTAGTCAAACACTTAAGCAACACTAGAGCGGTAATAACCCGTAAGGTCAAACCATACCGGTGAGTCTTAGATAACAACATGGTCATCCTAGCTACTTATACAAGTAGACTCCACGTATAGAGTACTAAAGATAGCCCCAATCCAAATCATCTCATAGAATAGTCATCAAATTCATTATTTCAACAAGTAGGTGTTTTTACTCATTAAGGAATCAAGTAGGAATTCGACAAGAGTGAATTCAACATGTCAAGAAGATACATCATTCTACAACATGCTCTCAATTATGCATTTCTTTCACACAATCACATAAACCGCATAAGAACTCGATTGAGTCTTATAAGCCCACATATCAACCATGCATTTCAATTCATCCCAAAGTCCCGTAAACTAATACATTAGTCTAACGAACTACAAACGTCGTAGGGATCGAATGTGGAGTCGGTATTGTTCAACAACTCCCTAATCTCAACTCCGGTGAGTCATTTCTAAAATTCAACCAAGTGGAGTATAGATACTAAATGCATCCCATTGCTCAATTCTATGTTCTCCGTTCATTTAGAACTCGATAACTAAGCCGTTCATGACCTTAAACTAGCCATAAACATATTCCCGAGTTTCAAACCCTAGATTCGGTGATTTCGTTAAACTTAGAATTGAAACATATTCTTTCACAAGAGTTGTTCCTAAGCTCATTATAAACAACATTCATGCTTTGCATAAAGTCAAAAATCACAACTTCAATAAGAATTCATAAAATCCTACACATATTTCAAAGGTTGAATTGGAGGATTTCTCTTCACAAAAAGTGTTCACAATCATTAATAGAACAACTATAATGAAGGGGTCATGTTATTTTATTGAACATGAAAATTTCTGGGAATTGTCAACGTACCTTAAGCCTATGAATAATGGTTAGAAGGAAGAATAAACCAAGGATTGTTGTAGAGGAGAGCAAGGCCATCGATTTGGCGGTCTTAGATCGCCGATCGGACCACCGTAACTCCGGGAAATGGTCTCTCAAGCTAGGGTTACCTCCATGGACGAAAATGGAGATTGAGTCTCTGAATCTCTGGTTGTTGATGAACACCAATGGCTGAATTTGGCTGAAAATGGTTTATATACTTACCATTTAGACCCTAATCCATCTGAACGGGGTTAATTGGCTTCTCATTGGCTATGGCATGTAAGCCTTTGATAAGGAATGATCCAAGGGCCAAGAAGGGTTGTAGGAGAGTCAACAAAGGAGGCTTCAAGTCACATAAGACGGCCAAGGGGAAAGGGCACAAGGGTCAATAGCCAAAACACTCAAAAAATGTCACAAACCAGAATCTGGCATGATGCGGTCGCATCATGTCTCACCCATGCGACCGCAAGGGTCCCTTCCATCATTCTGCACATTTTTGCATGCTCTCAGCATCTCCACGCGAGCCAGTGACCAAAACTCAATGCGGCCGCGAGGTTCACTACTCAAACTTGTTGAAAACTAGTCCTAAATGGTTCTAAACTCATTGGCAACAATCCTAAGGTGTAACCCAACTCAAAACAAGTCGGAAACACACCCGAAACACATCCGAAACATGTTAAAACATGGCTGGAATCACTCGACAATTGGCCAACGAATCAAACACGAATCAAACCCAACTTAATCTAGGATAACTTCAACATGTATAAGGCTTGTTTAGACATGGTTATGGCTTGCATACAAAGCCTAGAACTCAACCGAACTTCTCTCGAGACGAAACAAAGGCAATACAAGCAATGAAGAACAACCTCAAAACACAAACGAACCAACGAAGCTTCTAAACTTCCAACCAAGCATACAACAACTAAGATGAACATTCTAAGTCATAAATGCAAGGTAATAAGACTCCAATGAGGCTTATTTAGGTGCTATCATGATACGATGAACACCCGAAACATCAACAACAAGGCATGCAACGCATGGAAGACCATTACTCTATTATGACCTTAACCAACACAATACAAGCAAGATATGAATGAAATGAAGTCTCTAGCATGTTAAGACATACAATAAACATGCTATAATGATGTTATACATGTAAAGGGGTTTGGGTTCTCACATTACGCGAGAAAACTCTCAACCGAGTCAAGTAACGAACAGCGTCGGTATACGACTTGTAATTTAACTAGTTAAAGTCTATGGAACATATGGAATTAAGGTATTGGCTTCTAGATAGCCTACCTACACAAATCAAGGTTCTTTCCTCAAGTTTAGTAAGTGAGGTCACGGTTAAACGACAAGCAAAACGAGAAAGTCAAATACACGAAGGTTCGGGGTCTTACATCCTCACCACCTTAAAAGAATTCGTCCTCGAATTCAAGACTCGACAACAACCAAAAGTTCAATACTCTGACCTGCACATGAAGTCGAGGTGACTGTCTAGGTATGCCTCAAAACACGAGGGGGAGAAATACTCAAATCTCAACTACAATAAATTCCAAAATCAAGTCATCTTGACTCTTCACGGAGTTCAAAGACATTAGCAAAGCTTACAAAGTTCCAACAAACGTGGATATCAAGGTTTAAATGCCTCTTTATCAACTAATCAAGTAATTCATGCATGTGCAATAATTGCACCGAACTAACTAACTTCCCAACCAAGAATTTTTCTGGGCTAGCTAAATTATTCCAGCCACAACACAAATCTCTAGGGTCTAACGCCCTTACACTATAATCAAGTAGTCAATCATCATCATAGACCACATATTCACCTTACAAGGAAGACATTCAATATGATGTACTTCATCCAATCAAGTCACAAGGTTAATTCATTCATGGCATGATTTCAATATCCATGTTGTACGTATTTGCACAAGCAAAACAAGATAGCAATATTTTTCAATTCCATTCCCTTTGGTAACGGGTTCAGTCAATTCCTATCTCATATTATACCATTCTAGTTCTCCGACGAAGACCTCTTGATAATCAAGTCAGGGGCCCTCTGAAGTGACTTCAAAAGCTTTCGTCGTACAGGATGTGGGGTGTTCATGAATCACATATCAACATCCTTTATATCGGTCTCAACAATAGCAATCATAAGCACATATAGGCATGGCATCAGCATCATGCAACATAGCATATTAATTTACTATGTATGTATACCAAGTATGGAATATTCATACTATTAACTACCTATTAATGGTAGATAAAACACATTATACAAGGCTAATACAATATCAATGTATTAGACTAATAACGAGACAATACAACATTTCACGAGTCACTAGGAAGCATATTCTTACTAACTAGTATACGACCAATCCTTATAAGTCAAATTGTATACGGGTCAACAACCAATCCAACCAATCATCACGTGATCACCTTCTGGCCAATCACCAAGTTCCAACATATCCTGAGGGAATTTCACCTTGATCAAGGTAGTCCCCCAAATACCAAAACACAACCATCGGGAAAGGGGTCTCAAATTCCCAACACAAATAATACAAGAACTGGTGGTTAAGTACTACCATAACTATATACACCTATATAGTAATCTATGAAATACTAATAGGTACCACGGGAGGCTTAACCACTCCGCTCTCGAAATGTATTACAACGAACTTTCGCCATAATGATTAACAGAACGATCACCCTTGGGATCGACAGTCTAGCTTCTCTGATTCCTAAAAATGGAGCAAGAAACAACAACTCTACTGAAATGCAGCACCTACTCTTGGTATAACTGCAACTCATAAGCAATAAAGGAGAAATATAATACTCCTAGACACAAACCTTCACTCACGGGAATCTAGACCAAACGAACTTAGTACTCCAAGTCATATACTTGTACCAAAGAATATGCAAATAAGGCATTATAAACAACACTCGACAGTAAATACTCGACGAAAACCCAAACCCAACCTAGGCCATGGAACCTATCCTGGCTTATAGCTAACATAAGCTCTGATACCAACTGTAACGACCCGACCCGGATTCCAACACGAAATCCCAAGGTCGTGCCGCTGGAACTAACTTAAGAAGAGGACATGCACTTGTTAAACAGTAGTGCTAGTCAAACAGTCGAGCTAACACACTCTAAACATGAACATAAAGCCGCACTAAATTACGGTATTTCAAAAATTGAATCAGCGGAAGCAATATAAGAAAAGAAGTCCCAAGCTATGAAGCTCTAAACCAATGACAATGAAACCAAGAGACACAAAATCTCTCCAAGGAGGAAAAACAATACTCGCGTGCCGCAACATTGCAGACGCTAATTAAACCATCGGCACTTCAGGCCGGCGTTTCAACAAAGAACCAACCTGATATAACAATTACCCAACGGCTAAAGCATACCGGGGTCAACCAACAACTATAAAAATTGGAATAAGGAAATTCCCCAAAGCTACTGCGTGCCCGAGAGACAACTGAAATAAATACTAAAACCACAAACAAGGCACGACACAACACGTCGGCCAAAGAAAAAAAAAACCAATACAAATACCCAAGTATTCTACCCAACTGTAAAGTCTAAATAACTTTACAAAATGTCGATCTCACAAGAATAGCAAAGTACATGAAATCAATGACAATGCTAAAAAGGAACAAGACTCCACCAGCTGCTACTCGGAAAAGTCGGCTGCTACAAACACGAACCACACGATCTAACCTCGATCTATCGACTAGCTGTGCCATGCTACAACCACGATCTACTCGACCTCAATGCAGCTATCAGTTACTGCAACTAAAAACAAGTACGGGATAAGTCATAATGACCCAGTACGCTACTATAATATATATGCAACATATAATTATGTAACATAAACATAACCATGGTGTCATTTTATATATGACAGAAAAACCCATGAAGAGGCGTCGTATCGTTTCGATACTCCTCAAGATATCCATTTCTTCTTACTTACTAAACCGTCCAAATGAACCAGGGTGTAATTCCCTGTTCAAACACAAATGAAACGAATTAGAAAGTAGTTCCCACAAAACATCATATGCAAGTATACATATCATTATATATACAAATCAAACTATTCACATTATTACCACGTGTAAGGGTGCATATTTATCTATATACACCTATATCAATATGTATATCTCTATATATACATATCAATTCTCTCATATATTAGTCATGTATATGTGTGCATATGTATATACACATTTCAAGTCCTCCATATAACACCAACGAACACAAACATGGTCAATAAAATCTCATGTTCACTAACACTTTGTTATCACATAAGTGCCCATAGTAAGCCACATAAAGGATAGAGAAGATACCAAATCACTTTCGTCGTATTGCTCCTGCAATCACAACTGTTAATCATATCGTGCCAGTGATACCCGTGTTCAGGTATCAAAGTACCGAGCTCTCTTCTCGGGTCTAAGCTCTCTACTCAGGAAAATAGCACTAGCCAATGTGCTCAATTGGCTACGACAAAGGGGGCTACTTCCTCACTGTAGCTAGCAGTAGAGGTGTGTGTGAAACCCGAATCCGGTACGGCGATACATTGCAACCACGAATCCCATAATTCGTGAAGACAATGCATCGTCCCACCATCATCATGAAAACTCAAGTAATGCCAGCTGGACTTATATGCAATGCACAAGTAGATGTTTACTTGCTAATTCTCAAGTAGATATAACGATCTACTAAACTCATACGATTATGCACATTGTTACAATAATCACAAAACCCATAATAGGAGCTCATTTGAGTCTCTAAATCATAAGTGTCAAGTTGTTCACTCTATTCGATTCAAGTCCCAAAAGCTAGTAATCTAGTCAAATGGAATATAATTATCATAGGATCTCACCACGATCCTCGTAACGTTCAATTGTTCCTTAACTCGACTCCGTTGAGTCTTTACTACAATTCCAACCAGATAGAGTTTGAACACTATATGTGTTCCAAGACTCTTTTCTATGTTCTCGTTTGAGGCATAGCAAGGTTCTCGTTCCATTTAGGAATTTTAGTTCAAAGTCCCAAGTCAATTATATAAGGGAAGCCTAAGTTGATTATTGTAAAATCAAGCTTAGTTCAATTTTTGATTCATAATTCCACTTAATAGTAGAATCCAAGTTCACCACAATTCATTAACTGTAGAACAACTCAGGCACGAAGGCAAATACATTCAATATGCTCATAAGTCATATCATAGAAACACGTAGAAGAATCAATTCTTGACAATGTAGGAAATCATGCATTTAGTCATAATATAAAATATACACAGTATTCCATATTCACTTATGAAATTCAACAGATTCACAACTTAACCATCAGTCCATTAAGTACTATCCAAGACTACTCCGTTAGTCTAGGATCACGAAGCCATTTACTAAACTCTTCCTAGAGTAGTAACTCATTCAATAATGCAAAAGTCGATAGTAGTCAAACACTTAAGCAACACTAGAGCGGTAATAACCCGTAAGGTCAAACCATACCGGTGAGTCTTAGATAACAACATGGTCCTCCTAGCGACTTATACAAGTAGACTCCACGTATAGAGTACTAAAGATAGCCCCAATCCAAATCATCTCATAGAATAGTCCTCAAATTCATTATTTCAACAAGTAGGTGTTTTTACTCATTAAGGAATCAAGTAGGAATTCGACAAGAGTGAATTCAACATGTCAAGTAGATACATCATTCTACAACATGCTCTCAATTATGCATTTCTTTCACACAATCACATAAACCGCATAAGAACTCGATTGAGTCTTATAAGCCCACATATAAACCATGCATTTCAATTCATCCCAAAGTCCCGTAAACTAATACATTAGTCTAACGAACTACAAACGTCGTAGGGATCGAATGTGGAGTCGGTATTGTTCAACAACTCCCTAATCTCAACTCCGGTGAGTCATTTCTAAAATTCAACCAAGTGGAGCATAGATACTAAATGCATCCCATTGTTCAATTCTATGTTCTCCGTTCATTTAGAACTCAATAACTAAGCCGTTCATGACCTTAAACTAGCCATAAACATATTCCCGAGTTTCAAACCCTAGATTCGGTGATTTCGTTAAACTTAGAATTGAAACATATTCTTTCACAAGAGTTGTTCCTAAGCTCATTATAAACAACATTCATGCTTTGCATAAAGTCAAAATCACAACTTCAATAAGAATTCATAAAATCCTACACATATTTCAAAGGTTGAATTGGAGGATTTCTCTTCACAAAAAGTGTTCACAATCATTAATAGAACAACTATATTGAAGGGGTCATGTTATTTTATTGAACATGAAAATTTCTGGGAATTGTCAATGTACCTTAAGCCTATGAATAATGGTTAGAAGGAAGAATAAACCAAGGATTGTTGTAGAGGAGAGCAAGGCCATCGATTTGGCGGTCTTGGATCGCCGATCGGACCACCGTAACTCCGGGAAATGGTCTCTCAAGCTAGGGTTACCTCCATGGACGAAAATGGAGTTTGAGTATCTGAATCTCTGGTTGTTGATGAACACCAATGAATGAATTTGGCTGAAAATGGTTTATATACTTACCATTTAGACCCTAATCCATGTGAAGGGGGTTAATTGGCTTCTCATTGGCTATGGCATGTAAGCCTTTGATAAGGAATGATCCAAGGGCCAAGAAGGGTTGTAGGAGAGTCAACAAAGGAGGCTTCAAGTCACATAAGACGGCCAAGGGGAAAGGGCACAAGGGTCAATAGCCAAAACACTCAAAAAATGTCACAAACCAGAATCTGGCATGATGCGGTCGCATCATGTCTCACCCATGCGACCGCAAGAGTCCCTTCCAGCATTCTGCACATTTTTGCATGCTCTCAGCATCTCCACGCGAGCCAGTGACAAAAACTCAATGCGGCCGCGAGGTTCACTACTCAAACTTGTTGAAAACTAGTCCTAAATGGTTCCAAACTCATTGGCAACAATCCTAAGGTGTAACCCAACTCAAAACAAGTCGGAAACACACCCGAAACACATCCGAAACATGTTAAAACATGGCTGGAATCACTCGACAATTGGCCAACGAATCAAACACGAATCAAACCCAAATTAATCTAGGATAACTTCAACATGTATAAGGCTTGTTTAGACATGGTTATGGCTTGCATACAAAGCCTATAACTCAACCGAACTTCTCTCGAGACGAAACGAAGGCAATACAAGCAATAAAGAACAACCTCAAAACACAAACGAACCAACGAAGCTTCTAAACTTCCAACCAAGCATACAACAACTAAGATGAACATTCTAAGTCATAAATGCAAGGTAATAAGACTCCAATGAGACTTATTTAGGTGCTATCATGATACGATGAACACCCGAAACATCAACAACAAGGCATGCAACGCATGGAAGACCATTACTCTATTATGACCTTAACCAACACAATACAAACAAGATATGAATGAAATGAAGTCTCTAGCATGTTAAGACATACAATAAACATGCTATAATGATGTTATACATGTAAAGGGGTTTGGGTTCTCACATTACGCGAGAAAACTCTCAATCGAGTCAAGTAACGAACGTATATTTACGACTTGTAACTTTAACTAGTTAAAGTCTATGGAACATATGGAATTAAGGTATTGGCTTCTAGATAGCCTACCTACACAAATCAAGGTTCTTTCCTCAAGTTTAGTAAGTGAGGTCACGGTTAAACGACAAACAAAACGAGAAAGTCAAATACACGAAGGTTCGGGGTCTTACAGTTCAAGCTTCCAGTCGTTCAAATCTTTATGAAGCCGGACATCTCTGATACTGCAAAACTCTCTCTCTCTCTCTCTCTCACGTGGTTTGGATAAGTAAAAAATAATCGACTTTATTGGACAAACCACCTGACAGTGCATTGTGATTCAGACTCACTTTTCAGAGTCTTATCAATATAGTCTAACGAGCAACAGTTCCGAGGATCTGCAGGACAAAGCCTTTACCCAACAGTCAAAGATCCAGTGAACAACATCACTATCCGACAGTCTTCAATAACGATATTATTTTAAACGGATAGAAAATCCATCTTCATCTCTCAACGATCATATTGACCCCGGTCTATAAAAGAAATCTTTACTCTTCCTCAACAATATACACAAGTGACAAATCGGATCAACAAAGTGATTCGAAGACACCTGCAACAAGAATGTCAAAGAAGCTGTGAGATCTACAAGAGATCGTCTTCACCAACGCATCTCAGATCTTCACAGAAGATTGCAGCGAGCATACCCAGACCTTAGCAAAACACTCTCTGTGGATTGCTAAGAAGAAACGCATTGAAGAATAAGAAAGGATCAGAAACTTCTATGCACAGAGATCGGTACTTGGTCAAGAACCAAGTTCTTGATTCAAGTTCTTCATCTTTCTTGGAAGAACTAAGCCTCTGACAAGAGCTTCAGGATTTCATTCCTAAAGTTATAGGTCAAGCTTTTGGATCGATTTGAAGATTGATTTCAGATGATGCCCAAGGAAAATGAAGAGTTGTCTGTAAATATTGCATTCATATCTTCAGATTTGTATTCACATACAAATGATGTTGATTATGCAATAATCAATCATCATAGAAGGCCGAGTGCTCTGCACTCAATCATTCAGATAATGTTTATCTGAACGACCTTCAAAAATGTTTTCTCATATCTGTTTCTCGTTCTCGTCTCCTATTGCTCTCTTTATTTAAGAATTTGTCTATGAATGATTAAGTAAAGATCAAGGCTTGAAAGGACAAAGACATAAACTTTACATAGAGAGTCTAGGTTGATGTATTCTGTAATTTATCTTTGAATAAATTCAAATGTTCTTTCAAATGATTTACCTTTCAGTCTTTACCTCTCTATGAGCTTTCATAAATTGATTTATCCTTAGAAAAGGTATTCTATAATGATTTCCTAAATCTGCATTTGGAAGAAGGATAAGTGTGCTATTGTTCTGATCATATATTCGTGTACAGCCACTTAAGACCTCTCTAAATCTAATCCTGTCTATTTCCGCTGCATAAACTCTTTCTAACAGGCTTTTGATTTACTGGCAGTTTACCAGTAGAGTTCATTACTCGGCTAAGAGCAAGTCTGCTGTTCAGTACTACCAGCAGACATGCTTAATGTATTAACTACCTATGCCATTAAAATCTACACTTTAAATGTAATATAAGAAAAAAGTTTTTAATTGGAATCATAAGCTATTCACCCCCCTCTAGCCTATTTGGGCATCATTGTGGACCAACAGTTTAGCTCATTATAACTTAAAGACTAACAAAGTGGAATTTATGAAAAGCTCTTCTAGATAGCATATAATCACTTTTAAGAACATAACACCTAACCTATCAGATTGATGTAATCTATGTAAGCAAAACAAGACAGCCTTGATTGTAAAATGTAATGTGCTGGACTAAGATGAATGAAGCCTCTGATGATAGCACATCGAACAATTCATTCACTAGTACCTACCAGCCTTCTTAATCTCTCTCTCTCTCTCTCTGTTAATTTTGTATAAGATCTTTGCTCAGTATTCGTCACAGTTTCTAGGGCCACGTCCTCTCTTATTTATACTTGCACTCCATGACATTGAAATGTTATAGAATAAGAAAACCGCTTACCGTAAAAGAGTCAATAGGTTAGTGCAATAAAATTGTAGATATAACTTAAAGTAGTTTAGCCATGTCTTGATACACAAGACAAACGGCACAAACCCAACTGTGTCATCAAGAACACAAAACCCTAATAGTCTAACAATCATAAACTCTAAAAACAAGTTAAATAAATCCTCCAAAATAACCTTTCTATAAAAGGTGTAACAACAATAATTAATCAAAGTAAATACCAAGAAAAGCAAAATAAAAAATTAATTAAAATGAAACAATTAGATAACATAAATACTCTCAATATCCAACAATCTACCCTTTTTTGCCTTTCTGGACAAAAGCAATAAAAAACAAAAAAATAAACTATGAAAAACAAACAACTCCCTCTAAATTAAGCAATCAAATTAAGCTATAAAGAAAGTCTTAAAGCGTTCTTCTTGATCCATAATTTCCCAAGGATAACGACGTTGATTAACAATGGGGCACGGATTAGTAATTATAGGATTAGGAACAACTCCCCTAGAATCGTTACTTCGAGTTATGCTGAGCATTCCCCAATTCTGAATTGCTTCGGCCACAATAACAACATCTTTAGTAGCACAATTGTCATCTTCATCATCACTTGAATCTTTGGTTATGGCTTGCCCTTGTCCATCTTATAATTGAAGCAATTTTGACACACACACCCACAAGTGTTACAACACTTGGGTGCTCCCCCTAAATTTTAGGCAGCATCACATCAACATCATCTCCCCCTTTGATTTTGCCATAAAGAATTAATTAATTATAAATTTCACGCGTCTTGTGAAGGTAGCGAAGATGTTCTAATACAAAATCATATCGATCCAAGATGTGGACAAGTTGCACATCACTATCTATCATACGTTCACGAAGGAATGAGGCATTGACACAAATTGGGGCAGGAAGGTGAGAATCTCTAGGGACAAGTTTAGAAAAGAATAACGTCTTGAATGTAGCCTTTGATGAACGTACATCCTTCCTAGAGGGTCTAGACACATTGATAGAACAATAGCCATGTTCACAGTTGATGGGAGGGACACGAAACACAAGTTCATCCTAGGAAGGAACCTTAGGATGCGAGCCAGACTTGGTTGACATGGTGAGACACAAAAGAAACGATATAGGGTAGGAGGTATTCGCAAACTAGGGAGACATGAAGAAAGACTAACTACTGAGAGACAAAGTATGTATGTATGTATGTATATATATATATATATATATATATATATATATATATATATATGAGACATACTACAAATAGGGTTTAAACAGGAATCATAAAACCGTAGGGTTTAAGGAAGATTAAAACACGAAGGAAGAGGTATATTTAAAATAAGGAAAGAATTACGCCGTCCACCTAATTAACTAAAGATTAGCAAATTCAATAAGGACCCAGATTCACTTAGTATACCACACGTCTTACACACTGATACGTCATGAAAGATTTAACAGAGATCCTATTTAAATTATGTAATTCAACCCATTTTCCATAATAAATCATCCATTAAAAATCTAATAAATAGAATTTCATACGAAAGCAAACACGGATACTTCATCTCAAGGAGCACACATAATTACCAAAAATGTATGTCCTAATTGATGACTAAGAAATATGAAAGTGTATAACCAAAATTTTGAGAGAGAGTGAGATAACTATTTTACTTCCAATGAATTCATCAATGTCACCACATTGGTCACTACATTTTCCAAAACATTAAATATTAAAAACATGTTTCCAAAAAGTCATTATATTAAGATACTATTGATGCTCAAAATAAATTAGGATATATCCAGCATGTAGCTTTCACACTTTATAAAAAGTTTTTTCTTCACATGATCAAAACCAATGTGAGTAGCAGAATCAATGGCTGATAATTTTTTTGTATGTGAATGGTTGATAATTTCTATGAAATTCAAAGGTAGCTCTTTCCTTTAGAGGATATAAACAACACCAACTGAGTTTTAAACTTTTTGTAGGAAACATTAAGTGCTAGCATTTGCCATTTTAGAAAAAAAAAACAATTCAAATGTAGAAAAAGAGTTTCTTTGATTGTGATATTCATAGAAAAAATTGAGAAGAACAGTTGTTGCAATGCAGTACTACTATGCCTAAAAAAATATAAAAGAACAAAATAAAAACCTAGATAATACACAGTGTATACAAATGTGGTTACTAATGTAGCCACATTAAAGACTAGTGTTATAAGATGCAAACACCAAGAGATTTCCTTAGAGAGGAAAATCTCTCATAATCTAATAACTTGGTAAAAATGTCTATAAGTTGATTTTCATTTCTTACGAATTCAATATGAATAACCTTTTTCTCTAATAGATCTCGAATGAAATGATGTCTAATGTCAATGTGCTTAGTTCGAGAATGTTGCACATGATTCTTAGATATATCAATAGCACTTGTATTATCACAATATATAAGTAATGAGTCACTATGTAAACCATAATCTTCAATCATTTGATTCATCCAAAGCAATTGAGTACAACAGCTACCAATTGCCACATATTCTGATTCATTAGCAGAAAGAGAAAAATACTTTTTTTTCTTACTATACCAAGACACTAGGTTATTTTCAAGAAAAAAACAACCACCTGAGGTACTTTTTATATCACACACGTCACCAGCCCAATCAGAGTCACTAAATCCTAATAAATTAGTATTGGTGTCTTTGGTGTACCAAATTCCTAACTCAGAAGTTCCTTTGACATATCTAAGAATTCTTTTTAAAGCTATAAGATGAGATTCCTTGGGGTTTGTTTGATATCTAGAACATACACGTACACAATACATAAGGTCAGGACAACTAGCAGTTAAGTAAAACAAACTGCTTATCATACTTCTATAGAGGGTATTATCAACACTTTTAACCTCATCATCTCTACTAAGCTTAACTTTCGAGGACATAAGGGTCTTTTAAGTAACATTTTCCATAGAAGAGGGTATTATTAACATCAGAATTTCTTTATTGGATTTTTGAATAAACAAATTTTTATCCACCTCTCTTCTTTTAAAATGATTTTAAAGAAGGTAATTAGTTAACCTACCATACCAAGCTCTAGGAGCTTGTTTTAAGCCATAAAGTCCCTTCTTAAGTCTATAAACATGATCTCACTTAAAGGGATCTTCAAAACCATTAGGTTGTTCTACATAGACTTCTTCATTTAACACATTATTCAAGAAAGCACACTTAACATCTATTTGTTGTAATGAAATACCTAAATAACATGCAATAGCAAGAAACGACCTAATTGATTCAATTCTTGCAACTGGGGTAAAAGTTTCATCGAAATCAATTCCCTCTACTTGAGTGTAACCTTGAGCAACTAAACGGGCTTTATTCCTAATTACCTTACCTTGTTCATCAGACTTATTTTTAAATATCCACTTACTTCCTATAACATTAGAAGATTTAGGACGAGGAACTAAGTATCAAACATCATTTTTCACAAATTGTTCATGTTCATCTTGCGTGAGATTTATCCAAGGTTCATCTTGTAAGGCTTCTACCATTTTTTTGGTTCTATTTCAGAATCATAACAACAAGTATAAACTTTCAAACAATCAAGAGACAAACAAGCAAGTTTAACCATGTCTTTGTAACTAACCTTTTCTCTTCTTCTTGTTTGCACAACCGCACTTACTTCACCAATCACTAAACTGGGAGGATGATCCTTCTAAATTCTGTTGTGGATGTCCTTGGATCTGTCAATTATATTATTCCCTTCATCAGAATCAGAATATGTTTCAGCATTCTCCAATGAAGTCCCCCAATGAAGGTACATTGGAGTCTTCATCCACTTCAGTAGTCTTTGAAACAGCTTTTACAAGACCAACTGTTGGAATTACTTCATGTTCTGAAGTTTGCAGTCTTTCTAGTAGACCATCAACCTGATCTTCAGCACTTTTTTTTGCCCAAACAGATAAATCATCAAAGACAATTGTTGTCTTATTTATTTACCTCGCAAGTGTACGAATCAATATAAAATATAGTGATTGGAAAGTAAGGGTCGAACCATAGAGACAAGAAGCAATTAAGGCAAGTAAACAAGTAACAATTATAACTAAGGGGAGTTGTTTGATCAATTATGTCTAATTTAACTAAACTAATTTATTCTACTAGTAATCGATTAATCTGAGGGCAGCAGTTATTTAGTAGCAGGTAAACACAGTATATGAAGATCTGATTATGGAGGGTAATCTAGGTGTTAGGATTCACTTTTATTTACTCTTATACTCTTTTGTCTAATGTATCAATCAATATGTCTTGGGTTCGTTCACGAAGGAAAACAG
Organism: Codonopsis lanceolata; assembly: GCA_013146195.2. Taxonomy (NCBI): domain Eukaryota; kingdom Viridiplantae; phylum Streptophyta; class Magnoliopsida; order Asterales; family Campanulaceae; genus Codonopsis; species Codonopsis lanceolata. Next base: position 150,741,484 of record CM028380.1, read on the forward strand.
TGGTACGCTATGGTTCATGATTTGCAGTCTTAGCGTCACTAAGTTAAATTATATTTCTATGTCAATCCAATAATTCAACCAATGATATACCTGAAGATCAAGAACATAAGAACATAAACCTAACTTATCACTTTCATGCGTCGATAGGTTTAATTTATCACAGAGGTGGGTCAGTATACGATATATGTACACGATCCTACATTTATCCGCACCCCTAGGTCTTTAAACTATTGCGATACCATTAATTAGGAAAAAGCCAAATAGTAAAGAGATTGATAAACTTTGCAATCAACAAGACTTGATTGAATAAGAAATTAATATAGAGCAAAAGAGCTGATACAAGTTACCTCAAATTCCTAGATATGAGCGGTTAGTTCATCGTCAATGATGAACTATTCGATAGTATGAATGAAAGCATGAACGATCTCTAAAAACTATGAATACAAACTAATAAAAATTGTATACTAGTGCTAAATTTCAGAGCTCTGACTTAGGGATACATGGTTTGTATTTATACTAGTAGTTACAGGGCTAGAATTAGGTTAAGGTTGAAAATCCTATCTTTAGTGAAGTCGACGGCTTGCGGTCGCAAAGTGCTAGAGGCATGCGACCACAAGTTCTTGAATTCCTCCAGTAAAGCACCGGGGGCAAGGTCATCGTGGGGACGCCGGACTCAAATGCGGAATCCCAAGGTCGTGCCGACAAGACAAGCTAAAAGACGGACAAGCACCCGTTAAGCGTAGTGGTGCGAGTCCAGAGTTGAACTAACAAACACTAAACAGGAATGAAAAGCCATAACGGCAAAAACGAATAACCAAAAACTAAAATCTGCGGAAGCAAATCACAAGTGGGACCAAAGCCTATAATTATAAACTAAGGAATACAAGGCCGAGAGACGACTATCTCTTGACAAATCTATTTACGACTGCGTGGACGCAACATTGCGCACGGACAACAAACCATCGGCAACCTAAGGCGGCGGCGAAGCATCAAGAACCCAACCCGATAAACGACAACTCTACGGCTAAAACATGCCGAGGAATAAATCAACTAAAGGAGTAAGAGATAAAAATACTAACCACTAAACCAATGTCTCGACTAAAGTCGTGAGATGACAATACCAACAATACTAGAACGAGTGAGCTAAAGCATGCTCGAATAAATAAAAGGGACAACTCATAAGAGATACAACAACGACCAAACAAGTCGGCTACCAAAATAATACAATAACAAAATACTAACATAATCTACCCAAGTAAAGTCTACATAACTTTACAATCGTGTCTCACAAATACGAATAACTTAATAATAATAAACCCAAGCTTAAAGCCGGAAGACCACCTTCTAGGAATCACTATCCAAGCCGCCACGCCGCACTCAACGGATCACCGCAAAACTAAGGAAAACAAACACACGAAATGAGTCATAATGACCCAGTAAGTTACTAAATGCAATGTATGGCATAGCATGGCGTGGCATGGCATAATGCACAAGCATATATAAACTCATGGCATCTAAATCGTATATCAACAATAAACCTGTATTAAGTCATCAAGTATCATGAACTTCATAAATCACATATCACGTTATCTTTCATATAAGTGCTCATAGTAAGCCACATAAGGGATAGAGAAGATACCCAAATAGCTCCGTTGTGTTGCTCCTGCAATACACAATGTTACTAGTTCGTGCCACCGATGTTTTGTGAATTCATCGACTTTCATCGAGGTTTACTCGATATCATTAGCAAGCCAATGCGGCACTTATTGATACGGCAAAGGGCTACTTCCCCACCGCGCCCACTGAAGGGTGTGTGGAGTCCCGGGTGCGGCGATCCATAGCGAGCACGAATCCCATAATTCGTGAAGGCGATGCATCGTCCCACCCTGACTTGATAAACAAACCAATTAATGCCAGCTGGACTCAATGCAATGCACAAGTAGATAATTACTCTCATGCTCAAACAAGAACCAAGACCGATCATAGCGGGCATACCAAATCAAGTAGGACATAAAGCTCTACACACCAATTTCAACAATGCACATATTTGCACATACTTAACAAATTCAACCAACTTATAAGTTTAGTCAAAGAACCACATAATGAGGTACTCATAATCCTCAAGTCATCACCAAATCGAAAGTAGCATATAAGCTCAAGAAATCACAATATGAGGTCTACTATAGCCCTCTACTCGGGATTAACCCAAAGACTACTATTTAGTCTAAGAACAACCATAAATCGAGACTTAGTGATTAGTCAATTCATAAAAGCAATACAGACCCAATCATAGTCCCAATCGTCATATATACTTGACGTTATCAAACCAATCTCAAGGGTACCAAAACCAACCCATAGTCATAATCTCGCAAGTGCTTTGATGCGCACGCGGCCAAATTCCCTAAGAGAGAACTCATTCAAATAATCATTCCTTAAAGTAATACGAGGTCATAAGTTGGTCTCTAATGCTCCGTGCCCTAATGAGCACGCTCTAATTAAATCCCCAATAAGCCTCTATATCATGGGTGTCACAATTGGGACACAATACGAGATGCTCTGTACTCACAATCAACCAACCAAACCCGAACATCGTAGGATTTCGACCTAAGGCTCACCAACATCTTATTGAACCTAAAACAACTCCATTGAGTCTTAATACCGCATTTCATTAAATACACATTTCATACAACCCAAAATTAGGACATCATTCGAGTTATATCAAATTTCCCAAAATCATCCGAGTTGATTCCCAAGCCCTAAAACCCAAGAATTCATCATAATCATAGTCAAACGAAATCCAATTGTCGTAGGATTCCAACCCGAGTTCATTATCACGTTATTGAACTTATTTCGACTCCGCTGAGTCTAAACACCAAGTTTCATCATTTACACCCTTCATCAATCTCAACATTAACCCCACTTCAACTAACAATAATTTCTCCAATAATTCGGGATTGACTCTCAAGCCTAAAATCCACAAATAATCCCAACATAGATCGAAACCCATTTCATAAATCATATAATTTCATTTAAGTGATCATAACCATAGTATATAGAGAGTTCACATATCCAAAGCCCCAACCATAGGCATACTTTCATAATAAACCCAAATAAAATGTAAACATGATTTCTAGCATGCTCACAACCCTAGAATCACAAGATGAAGGATAAACATATACATCAACAATCATAGAAGTCATCTACAAATACTCCTAACAAGTTCATACTTCCAAAATCCCCAAAATTGGGCAAACATAGCATACAAGTGTTCATTGCCCACAAATAGCATATAGATTGTTTTCCTTAGGGCCAATGAACCAAAATCAAAAGGAAGTAACTTACCTAGCTTGAGTGAAACTCAAGAGAACGCAAATCCGATCGGTGAAGTTGTTCTACTCGTCGAGGGCTTCAAGATTCCAAAGTTTGAAGGAAATCGGGTGGTTGGATCATCAAGGATCGAAGAGAGAAGAAGCTAGGGCTCAAGAGTCTCCCATGGAGTCTCTCTCTCTAACTCACGGTTTGTGGAAGAGAAATGAAGAGGATTTTGGCTGAATTGGTGAAGGGTTAGGCTATTTATACTTCTCAACAACAAGGGCACAATAGACTTTTCCCAAGTACAATTAGTAGAGATTAGGATTAATCAATCACTAATCTAACCTTAATTAACTTCCAACTAATGTTAGGACATGATTAGGGTTAAGTATGGGAGGTTAGGAAGGATTTAGAGGGGGTTTAATGAGGGTAGAATAGGTATAATTCGTCCAAACCCAAAACAGGGCAAAAATCCCGTAACAGCAATCTGGGGTTGAGGCGGGCGCCACCCTCTCCATGCGGCCGCCTAGGCTCGGACAAAGATGCTCTCGACTTGAGGCGGGCGCTCACTATGTGCCGGGCGCCTCGGCCTCTGAATCTCCGAAACTTGGTCCAAACATGATCTAAATGGTCCCAAACTTATGGGCAACCATTCTAAGGTTTAACCCTACACAAAACAAGTCTAAAACACACCCGAACAACTCCCGAAACGACTCGGAGCGAAACCGGGAAGGGGTGCAACAACGTGCAACCGGAACGACGAATGAACTCGAAATCGAACGAGCAACGAAAGGAGACTTTTAAGGCAAGTCTAAGGGCTAAAGAAGAAGCTTAAATACTTCTAGGAAGTTGAATAACAATTAGGGAAATAAGAATCCCAAAGGAGAGACGATTACGCGACTCGATTCCCGAACTACGCGATAGAGACGAACGCTATCTCCAAAACTTCCAAATCATCGATAGACTTAAGGAACACCTCCAACTTGAAGTCTAATGCATCTAAACATGTTAATAAACCATCTTAAAAAGGTCTAGGACCCAAACCGAGGTCACGAACACAAAACGCAAGCAAACCCTCAATCGCGTCGCATTCCGACTATCGTCGAGTCACGACTTGTGACTTTAGCAAGTCAACAACTATATGAAGTCTCTTAATGATGTTTTGGTCTTAATATGGTCTCTCAAACACATCTAGACCCTCTTGCAAACTAAGCATACAGTCGACAAAGGAAGAAGTGCAAGTTTAGCATGCAAACCGAGATAACGAAGGAGCGGGGCGTCACACATGCGACCACAAGGTCTGTTGGCCTTTTTAGTCCTTCTCCTCTTCTGAATTTGCACTTTGCACCTTTCTTCAATTCTTCACTCTAAACCTTCAACAATTCCTTAATTTCATCCAAATCTCAGAAACTCACAATTAAACTCTAAAACACATGTACATATTAGTAGCCAATTCAAAAGTCTCGCTAAATCGCTATTTCTAAGCTAAATAAGTACCTTATATTTGTGTATAAAACACATCTATCAATAATGTTCGTGGATTCCGTAATAGTTCTTGTTCTAAGATTGAAAACTCTATAAGCACGGCTATTTGAAGCATATCCCATAAACACACACTTATTACTTTTAGAATCAAATTTGGCAAAACGTTCTCTATCATTTAACAAGTAACAAATCTCTCTTACTATAAAAGTCAAGCTTGTTTCTTACAATTTAATTGATAGACAAAAATAACCCTTCATCAAATAAACTACCCACCATTTAATTAAGGACAAAATAAGTAAATTTATCATGACAAAAAGTAATGTTTGGACAAAAATAATCCTAACTATAATAAATCACTCACTATTAATTAAGGTTAAACAAATAAATTTGTCATGTGCTAATTAATTCCATGAATAATTAAATAATAATTTGATCCCTTGACTTGTACATATTTTAAAGTTAGATCCTACATTATTGAATTCTATTCATTTCGTCTTATATTTTGATTTTGTTATCATTTTCCCCCTCCTACCATTATCGTTGCAAATATCGTCAAATATATTCTAAAATGACAAAAATACATTTACTCAAGAGACTAAAACTTTATTCGAAACTAACAAAATATTTGAAACTAAAAAATAATATAGTTTTATTTCTTTATTTCTTAAATATATATATATATATATATATATATATATATATATATATATATATATATATATATATATTCGGGAAAGATATTATTAGATGTATATAGAAAATTGTAAATATAATAATAGATTTGTTGGTGAGTATCAAATTAGTAAGCAAACCTGTAGCGTGTTTAGTTATTACCCAGAATTAGCTAAGAGAAATGAGTTACGAAAATATGTCATAATGTCAAGAAGGTGGAGAAAATGAAGAACCAATTGATGAATCTATGCATTTTGTTAGAAAATAATGCTAAAATCTATTATTTACTTCTTTGAAATTTCAGACTACTGCAACAGCTTTTAAAACTATTACTGGTTCCTAACTTATAGATATTACAAACAAAACCAATGCTAGTAATCCCAAATAACTTGATTCAAAATATTTTACTTATTTTCATCACTGGGTTCCAAACCTCTAGCATTTTTTGGTCTTAACTTGATTGTTCCTCTTCATCGGACTCGAGGTAGTTACATGCGAAAATCTCTCTATTCCCTCCTCTAGCTATCGACTTTCTTTCTTCTACCGCAACTCTCCTTTTATTGAAATAGGTTGTCATGCACCAACCAACATCCTTTTAAGTAGTCCCATCATAAATTAGATCTTCTCCTTAGTTAGTAATTTGAACAAAAAGTAGATTGGAACTAAGAAATGAGATATGTTTAAAGAATGAAGTTCGACTAAACGAAAGCTAAAAAGATTTTATGTCTCCATTAAGCAAGGCGAGGTGAGTGCGTTTCTTGGTGATGGTGGTGTTAGGGACGGTGATGACGATGATTGTGAGGATGACAATGGTGGTTTAGATGAAATACAATATTGTGAGATTTCCAAATCATCAAATTTTCAAAGATCCATATGGGTTTCAGTTTCAATTTGAAATTTTGAAAAATTAAAAAAATTGAATTTGAGTTTGTAAAAAGTGAAATTTAAGGTTGTGGTGGTGGTGTGTCCATAAATGATGGCTTTTGCAAATTGGTTACTTTGAAGGTAGGAGTAAGGAATTAGAAAATCAAATCAAATCAAAAATTAACTTTTGTTCGCAATTCGATTGGTCATTTCATGTATGCTTTTTCCTCCTATTATGATATTTCCTCCAACACTATGGCTGAAGCCAAGGCTCTTCTGGAAGGTGTGACATGGCTTAAATCTGCTGGTCTCCGCGGTGCTATTGTTGAATTGGACTCCAAGATTATTATTGGCTCCCTTGCTTCTAATTTCACCTTTCCTTGGAAATGCTGGTCCATTCTCCATCGTATTAGTTCCATTATAAAGGAGCTTGATTTTGATATTCATCATTGTTACAGAGAGGCTAATAGCGTTGCTGATTTGCTTGCTAATTTGGGATGTGACTCTTTGGCGTCAGTCCAATTTAATGATGCTCGATCTTTGCCCCCTCGTATTAGTGGTTCTCTTTACTTAGATGCTAATGGCACCCCTTACATTCAGAATAGGATTCACTAGATTTTTCTCCTTCGCTTTGTATCTCCTTTTCGAGGTAAGGCTCCTCCGTCCTCCCATTTATAAGGGCAAGGCTGGTTGTCCCCCTCAAGTTTGTATTATTTCCTTTATTTTAATAAAATCTCGCAGTGTGCCGCCCCTGCTTCTCAAAAAAAAATTGTGCTAATAGTGAAATTTGAGGTGGTAGTGGTGGTGAGTCTATGAATGATGAGGTTTACGGAAGAAAGTGAATGGTGAAATAATAAATTGAGTAATGCATTTTTTGTGCCTTTGAATTTAAAATGAGACAAAGTATAATTATTGAAATAATTATTTATTGTTTTAATTAAAAAATATTTTAAATATCAAATGAAAACGTAAATGATGAAAATATAATCAAATCTCACTTTGTGTCACAAGTAAAATATGATCAAAATAATCCTAACATATATGTATGATTTTCCATTACTGTTTTTAACACACATGAACAGTGAAGGACAAAGTCGGACAAATATAAAAATTATGTATGAAAGTGAGACATCATAGGTTGGGAAATACATTATTAGAGGTATATGAAAAAATATAACTATAATAATACATTTGTTGGTGAGTATCAAGATATTAGACACTTATGTAGTATGTTTAGTAATTACTTGTGAATAATCTAAAAAAAACGTTAAGGCAAGGTGATATAATGTCAAGAAGATTAAAAAAAAATGGAAAACTTCGTTGACAAATCTTTGCGTTTTGTTAGAGAAGAACGCTAGAATTTATAGGAGATGCGTTTGAAGAAAACAATCTGATTTAATGGAAGTTAAATATATTTTATTTTTCCATTTTAGGTAAGGTGAACGTGTTTCTTGGTGGTGGTGATACCGGTGGTCACAATTGCAGGGATGCTGGTGGTGGTGGTGGGGGCGATTGTAACCAGGGCAGTGGTGGTTTAGGTGGAATACGATATTGTTAGATTTTCAAATCATCAATTTTTCAAATTAATCTTCATATGAGTTTGACTTTCAATCATCAAATTTGAAAATTCAAAAAATTGAATTTAGGTTTATAAATAGTGAAAATTAAGATTCAGGTGGTGGTGAGTCTATAAATGATGAGTTTTGCATTTATATTAATTTGAACGAAGGAGTACGAAATTAAACAAAGAGATAAAATAAAATAAAAAATTGATTTTTGGATTAATGATGTTATGTGAGGTGGTAGTGGTGGTGGATCTATGAGAGATGAGGTTGGTAGAAGAAAATGAAGGAAAACAAAATAAATTAAATAACTTCTAAATTTCATTTTTTGAGAGTAATGCATTTTTTTAACTTTAAATTTAAATATAAGACAAATTATAATTACAATATTAGTAGCCTTACAACTAATTTTATAACTTTACTTACAACTACTAAGTCTTGTAAGGATATTATTTTCCTTATAACTATGTCAAATTACAATCCTTCTCCTCCAAAGTATCCACCAAATCACATAGTGCACCTCAACCTAAGGTTTGTCCCATAATGATATCTAATATTAATTTTTTTTCAAATTTTCCATCATAGCCGCGACAGCAATTAAAAAAGTCACGTTAAATAACACGTGGTTTTCCACGACGTTAACTCGAGGAAAATATTAGGAATTCGGTGTAAACTTTGTGGTGCTTAAAGTTCAAATGTTAAAATTGAGTGGGGTCCACCATTCAATTTTTTCCTACTGAAAGAAAATCTAGAGAAAAGACCAACCATTTTTTTTATCTTCACTTCCCACAACAAAAATTAACCCATAACCTGATCTTGGTTTTGTCCACTCCCTCCAAATTTTCTCTTAAATTTCTCTCTCTTAACCCAGATGATAGATATGCATTTTTCCATTTCATTGTCACTTTTCTTATCTTGATAATGAAAACAAAGTAAACGAAAAATATGAAGAAAAAAAACTCTTACCCATAATTACACGTCTCCATCTCCAATTTCATGTATGAAATTGGATCCACGTACCCGCCTTCTCTGGTGAAACCCATCCACCACCGAAATCAATCAATTTCTCATCCCCCCTTCATCCTCTTACATGACTTTACTCTTACTTTCTCTCTTCTAATTCTTTAAATAAACCAACCTGACCGCCATTGTAGCTTCTATGAGGTCAAAATCATCTAAAGTCATAGCTTCTTCAACATCTTCTCAATTTTGATACTTTGTTTTAAACTATATGCATGTCGGTCGTATGCCCAATTTTATCCCGTAAAATTGAAGAGTATTTCAATAAAACCCATAACTATTTCTCTTCATTCAAGCCCGCCTCTCTCTTTGATGAATTCGTTGATAAGGTTTATGGGTTTTATGTTAATTGCATGTTTTTCAAGAGTTTTTAGTAAGTATACTCTATAGCCTCTGATTTCTAATTTAAGCACGACTTTTGCAGGGCAGAGAATGAGGGAGATTGGAGATGGAGCTTGGCTAGAATCGAAGGAGGACAACGCTAGAGCTATGATAGGCATGACCAGAGTGGGAAAGGCTTGGGCCGCGTATGGGAACTTGCACCCAGAGAGGGCGGCGGCTATGGTGGGGCTAGCTGGAGATTATGGCTATTACTGTGGACCCGGAGAAGAGAACTTACATTAGGAGAAGAGAGAAGGAGAGGGTGTGAGATTAGGGTTTGTACTTTCAATACATTTACTCCTTAACCTGATAAGAGAAATTACATTTTCGCCCCGTACGTGGAAGACCACGTACTATTTAACGGGAATTTTCTAACGTTCATCAGTGGTAGGGTGGAAAATGAGGGGGGAAGTAAAGTCGGATGCCATTATGGGACAAACTTTACATAAGAGTAAACTATACGATTTGTGGATTCTTTGGGGGGGGGGGGGAATTATAATTTGGCCCTATAATTATTTTGGATTATTAAAATAATTAGTTATTATTTTTATTTTAAAATATATTCTAAATACTAAATGGTTAACTAAATACTGAAGTTATAGCCAAATCTCATTTTGTGCGCCAAGCAAAATGACCAAAATAATATTCATGTGACATGCACATACCATTTTCCGTTACTATTTTTAACGCCCATAGACGGGAGGGGGCAAAGTGGGACAAATAGCAAAATAAGTTATGAAAGTGAGACACTTCGTAGGTTGGGGTGCAATGTGAGATTTGGTGTGTAATTTTGGGAGCTAATCATATTTTGGCCCCATCAAAAATAGTCCAAAATACAAATTTCCCCTAAAGTATCCACCAAATCCACTTTGACCCACAACGTAATTTTTTAGCATTTCCATATTCCATATCAAATTTGGTGATGAGATGTCATGTTTGGTAATCGTAGTGATAAACATAGAGTGGCGAATAATGTTTAAGATCGAGAATTTGCTCCAATCAAACCATAAACAATATCAACGGTGTCGATGAGAAATTTGTTGGAGTTGTATGGACGATGAAGACGGATTGAACCATGGTTTGCCTCATCATTGTCGTATACGTATGTGATGGATTCAAATTAATATGAGATTTGAAATTCTTGGTGTATGCTTGTGTATTATGTTGTACGAGGGAGAAAGGGGAAATTCTTGGTGTATGCTTGTGTATTATGTTGTACGTCTTTAATTTTTTGGTGGGTTCTAATTCGTGGCGGCCTTGACACCTAAGTGTGATTATCTGATCTTGAGTTCAATATCTCTATATGATTCCGCTCTATTTTTATTTATTTTTCTATATAATAATTTGAATAAAACATTAATACACTCTTGAGTTTTATCTCACTTAAAATTTACATACGAGGTCATTACTGGAGAAGATGCAGAGAAAGGCATTGCCGGAGAAGAAGAAAAGGAAGTTTCTCTTTGGGTAATAAAATCAGAGAAAGCATTGTTGTGAAAATGACTAAAATGTTATACGTGAAATACCATGTGCACATTAACGTCAGATTGGTAACCTTCGTCGTGGCTAGGGGCAAACTAGAAAAGAATTATAAAATGAGATATGAAAATGACACAAAACTTAGGTTGGGTGGCAAAGTGGAGCTTTATAGATATTTTGAGTGAATTTCGTATTTTTAGTGTAACGTATATGTACTTTGGGGTTGAAAGTTTGATTTCTCTAACACAATATATTATTTTCTAAAAGGAGTTATAAATTTCAGAAACGACATAAACAAAGTTTCCAAAAACAATGTGTTTATTTAATATAGTAAGTTTGAATTATTTTCAATTCACACACTCATAAAAGTGAATGAATTCATGTTTGGTAATAAAAGAAGAGAATGAAAATAACCAACAAAAAAGACAAATTTGTAGGATAAGTTGCTAAACAATGACTAAAAATATATATTATAAATGACCGGAAAACAAAGTATCAAAAAAACTAAAAGCACAACAACACAATTTATAAGTTTCAAAAATTATAATGATTAAAATACAAAAAACATCCAATAATTAAAAGTAAACATAAAAATGAAGAAACTAGCAAGTCATTTTAAAAAAATCATTAGCACCACGTGCAACACACGTGAACCTTACTAGTACTCAAAAAAAAAACATGAAAATACGTTAAATTAGGTTTCTTTCCATTTTGAATTTCATAAGGAGTCATATTACTCCCAGGTTTTAAATACACACGATTAATAATATGACATGTATTGTTTAAAGCTTCAGCCCAAAATCTTTCAGACAAATTCTTAGAATTAAGCATAATACGAGTCATTTCTTGAAGAATTCTATTTTTTATTTCAGCTACTCCATTTTGTTGAGGAGTTTACTCCATTTTGTTGAGGAGTTTTAGGAGCAGAAAATTCATGTGAAATTCCCTTTTTATCACAATAAGGTGAGAAGGATGAATTCTCGTATTCTTTACCATGGTCAGATTTGAGTTTCACAAGAGTAAGATTATAACTATTTAGCATCTTTTTATATAAAATTTTGAAAACATCAAAAGTATCAGATTTTTATTTGAAGCAGTATGAACCAGTTCAAAACATCTAGAAGAAGCACGCTTTTTAATACTTTTATATGAAGCTTTGGTTTGTTTACCTTTATGACATGCACCACATATTTTCATTTATTTGATGTTTAATGTAGGTAATCCTCTAACAACTTTATATCTAACAAGTTCTTCTAGTTTCCCAGTACTCATATGACCAAGTTTTTGCTGTCATAAGTCAATTTCATTTATGGAAGAAGAATGATAAGTACGTGTATTAGCAACAAGATAACAATTATCAGTTGATCTAATACCTGATAAAATACATACGTTATTTTTATCAAATACATCACATTTTTCTTTGTTGAATCTAACATACATGTCATTATCATATTAGCAGTTAAACCTTCAACATAATACACATTTTTAGTTTAGGTAGTCCTTGCCAATTAAAAATACATTTACCAATTACTTTACCTTGTGAACCACCTCCATATGCCACACACCCACATTTGACATTCTCATAATTTTCCAAATTTTATTTGGAACCTGTCATATGACTAGAACATCCACTATCAAAGTACGATGTACCTGCAATGTTAGTCTTAAGAGAAATAAAAGTAACATGACCGAAAATTTTGGATTTCTTGGTCCAAGTAGTTATGCCAGAATAAATTACAGAATAAAGGCTCATAAGAGCCTTCACAAAGTTTTGAAATATATTGTTGGCAAGATCAGCTTGTCTCGTACGACAATAAAGTTTAATGTGACCACTAATATAGCAATAAAAACAAATCACACCACGTTTTCTGGAATAATTTCTTTTAGAGCTTATTTTATCACACAAGTTAGAAGAAGCCGAATCATTTGAAGAGGTAAACAGACACTTACCAGTTTCTTTTACAAACACAGGAGCTTTGTTGATATTTTTAACAAAAATGGGAGTTTTAGAAATTTTATACCCAAAGCCAACTCTATTCTCATTGCTTACTTCCAAAATTTCTTCGAGAGTAGCCTTTCCTTTATTCATTTTAGGCAAGGTTCAATTCCATTAGACTTATCTAACCACTTTTCATCCTTTCAAACTCTACATCTTGTTTGGTAAGTAGAGATTCAATACGAGCTAAAGCCTCTTTTCGATCATTATTCACAATATTTAATATTTTATTTTCAACATTCAAAGCTTCCTTTTCTTTCCAAAGATTTTCAAAAAGGATTTTAAACTGAACAGAAACACGACCTGTTTTCGTTAATGTAGGCTTGGATGAGCTTACATTGGAGGCCTCATTCCTGGGCAGTCTTAGCGGATTCATAGGAATAGGTCTTTCTTCAGGAAAAATAAATAGAGGATTCATATGTATAGGTTTTTCATGAGTAATCAAACTATGTAAGTTATCAGACTCCATGTTTATCTAACTAGAATACCAACTCCTACAATTCAACAATATCCTTCTCTAATGCAATATTGTCATATCATGCTCTCATGATCTCATCAAGTCATCTACATCCCGCAAAGCATGTCGCCACAGAGACCATGTTTGGATTTTTCTACTCTTATGCCCAATCAAAGAAACAAGCTAGCTAGTATAGAAATTGTGATGAGTACTCAACTATATCATATCATACACGAGTGCCTCGATAATGCATTGTTTATATTGCGTGTGCCTATTACTCTTTCAAAGCTCATATGGGTACATGTGAAGAATCTTCTAATTGTCTGCAAAACAAATTTCATGTATTTAGTCAAGTTATCCCTATATCGGGCTTGAATGCATTATAGACACGTCAATGTTATTTGTTATGGTGAAAAACCATATTCAAGCTACTGTTTTCAAATTCCTAGGTAAATTCCTCTAGAATTACCATTGATTTATATTTCCAAGGAAAATTGTCCTTGCTAATCCAATGTTTTTCGTAGTGATCATTTTACCTTTGATATGGTTCTCACTTTAATTCAGATTACCTCCCAGATTTTCTGACAACAGTTTCACTAACGCAACGATGATTCATAGCTCGATTAAGGTAGTTCCTGACCTTGGAATTTTATGCAAATTTACAGAGAGTTAACAAGCATGTACAAGTACAATATATCCAAAAATCATGAGAACGTTCCCTTGGACAGATTCTCTACAGAAAATTTCTGAAAATTGCCTAAAATAGGGAGTGCACATGATTTAATTTTGTAATAAATAATTAGTAATTTCGTATCAACCACTACACGTTCATTAGATGCATTTGTGATTGTTTATGTTACAAAGGATTATAATAAAAATAACTTTTATTGTTGAATTCTTTATAGTGTCAGGTGATGACACTAGCGATTGTAAAGCAATCACATAAACATAATGTGTGTAGACAATATAAAGTTGTCTAATGAATTAAAACTCTGGCCTCGATCGGCTTACACAAAACCTCTCTCACTATATTTTTAATCCTCCTTTCTAATGGTTGTAATAAAGTTTCTCAAACCATTTATTTATAATAGTCCTAATAATAAACTCTAAACTAATTAGGAAACACAATATTAATTGACATCTAAATAATAAATAATAGAGACTTAAAAACAAATACTAATTCGAGTTGGATTGTGCTTGGTTTAATAGTCAACATTGTCTCCTTTAAACCAAGCTCGTTGGTCCATCGCCATCTCGAGCAATAATATTCAACGCAATCTTTATAGATGTTAGTATTTCGTACTCTTGAATTCGAACATCGATCTTCATCTTCACTCGCGATTGGGGACAAACTTTATAATTGATATACAACTTCTTGACTTGTTCTTCACGATCAAAATAATCTTTCATATTAACCCATTCATCTTCAAACTCATCATCTTCCCCATCTGATAAATTATACTTGCTTTTCTGTAGACAATTTTCTAGGTGAGCAAAGAACTTCGCAACATTCCGCAGCTTATTCGTTTCAAGCCTGTGGATCATGGAATACTGCTGGACGAAACATTTATCAAAAGATTATTGGTACACCTTGTTAATTAGGCAGAAACGCTGCCCCAACAAACCATAATAACTCCGATAAGTTCTCTCTTGACTGCCGCATGCCAACAATAGGGTGCACAGCTCAATCTCTTGTCCTGGCTCAAATTTTATTTTCAAGAGCTTGTGGCTAGCCTCCTCAAAATCAACGCTAGACATGATTGTCAAGTAGATTGTCCTCCTCAAATTGACGAGATTTGTTTTTGTCTCATCCCTAATTCTCATTTGCTCCTCGTGCTCGTCATCTGATGAGGCGTCATCATCATCATCGGAATCATCATCGGAATCATCATTCTTGCTTGTTTTCTTCCTGATGAGGCAGACCTTGTGACCCTCCTCAACCATCCTGTACGCTCCAATAAACAAATTTTCAACACTAATTATTTGAGAAAGTAATTCTTTAACATCTCTTGTATCACAAAAAATAACTGAATTTCCAATTGATTCTTCCTCATTTGTGCCACCACATTCAAAACTTTCTTTTTTATCATTATTCTCTTCCAATTCATTTTCTTTTCGTCTTCCATCTATCATATCGTGTTTTCTCTTTTTAATTTCTTTTTCCTCATCAATCTTCTTCAAAATTTCTTTCATCTCCTCTATTTTCTTTAAATGTATGTTCTAGTTTTTCCCAAACCACTTGTAAAGATTCTGCACTTCCCAAACGCAACAAACCCCAAATTTCTTCATGTATCGACTTTTGTAAAATCGGCCAAACACGAAGCTCTTTCGCTATAGAAATTGTCTTTAACTCCGAATTATCAAATTGCTCAAATACATCATACGACGATAAGTAACATTCTTTGAGATAATTACTAATGTCAATACTCCAAGAATCATAATTATAAAGAACTAACTTGGGAAAACTCATCATTATAAATCAAGCAACTAATTGACTCACCTTTAAATATAGCCCATTATCGCAAATAATCACGCTCCTATAATTCTTCTATAAGCTTTCTTCAACTCGTTATCAAACGAACTCACATCAATACTCTGTTGAGTCCTTGTTCAAGGGGTCGTCACTTAATAGCCAAAATTGCAAACTTGAATAACAATTTTCTCCACAGAACCAACAAAGCTCAAGCTTTTATTGAACTTCTCAATAACCAAGATCGAGCCTCGAGCTCTGATACCAAATGTAGAATAGAAAATACTATTGGATTAAATAGTATTATAAATAAAGAATCCACTCCAGGATGACGCATCTTGAAGAAAGTAATTTGGCAGGACTTTGTGGAGAGGATTGTTAGAGGCACCAATCAGAACTAAAGCCCAATCACCAAAAAATTAAGAGAAGAATTAACAAATATGGAGATGTTGTCCCTGTAAGCCGAAACCGAACAGAAGTGAAGAAGAGAAGGCAGCACACACTATTATTTTATGGCAGAAAAAATTATATCTCTCTCTTATTAGAAAATCTCAATAACACACATATTTATAGTACCTAAATTAATCCTATATCTAATCGGATTCGGGCTAGGTTGAAAACTAATACATAAATAAATCATTTATCAAATAGGACTCGGTCCTCTAATTAGACTCGATCGGCTTACACAAAACCTCTCTCACTATATTTTTAATCCTCCTTTCTAATGGTTGTAATAAAGTTTCTCAAACCATTTATTTATAATAGTCCTAATAATAAACTCTAAACTAATTAGGAAACACAATATTAATTGACATCTAAATAATAAATAATAGAGACTTAAAAACAAATACTAATTCGAGTTGGATTGTGCTTGGTTTAATAGTCAACAATGTGATTGCGGAAAAAAAACGATGAAAAAAGCAATCGCTAAAATGAAGATTAAAAGATGGTTTCAAATGCCATCGCAACCAATTCAAAGGCGATGACACTAACGACTACAAAATAATCACATAAACTTAAGGTGATTGAAGAAAAAGTAATGGAGAAAGCAATCGCAAAAAAAAAAAAAAAAGATGAAGTGATGGCTTCAAAAGCCTTCACAACCAACAATCACGAAAAAATATTTTTCTTATTTTTATTTTATTTTATTTTTTTTTAATTTTAGTATTTATGAATGCGATGGCAAAACCATCGCTCGGCATTAGTCAAATTTTACGACTATAAATGCAATCGCGTATTTACGAAAACCATCACATTATCTTTCTATTTTATGTGGGGCCTATTTTCTATGGCTAATTCCCCTCAAATATTCAAATGTGATGGCCCTATCAATTGTTAAGCAATCGTATATACCTAAGGCAATTGCGGAAAAGTAATGGAAAAAAGCAATCGTGAAAAAGAAGATTAGGTGATGGTTTCTAAAATCATTTAATTATTGGTTAAATAATTAGAGGCATTAAGTTCACAAAAATAATAACCAACATGAATGTGTACTAAATAAAGAGATAGATTAAATGAAAACACTACATTGGACATAGAAAAAATAATTGCATTCCATATATAAATTAAGCATAAACCAATTCAACATTTACAAATTTAATCAACCCAAGAAATTATAACAACTATAAAAAATAGAGATAGGAAAAATTAAACCGAGAAAATCGAGTTCCGGGTTGAAATCATTTGTAGATGCTTCGTTGGCTCTTGATTTGAAGCTCCAAACCTTCAATGGTGGAAAATTATTGGAGGAGAGGAAGAAATTTTGGTGGAAATGGGGATGGTGCCCCCATTTAGGACTAACAACCCCAAATGGGAACTTGTCAAAAAAATGGGAGCTAGTAGGAGATTAAAAATGAAGGGAATGGCAGGAAGCCAAGGCTGAGGGGCATTTTGGGAAGTGCAAGAGAGTTTGGGGGCTAAAAAGGGAAGGAAAATAAGGATGGGTCACGGCTGGGGCAGGGGCAACCCAGGTGGATAGAGCGCGGTTCACCCGCTGGTGAAACGGGCTGGAATGAGAGTGAAGATGGGCTGGCAAGCGGGTGGATGAAGCAGATTTGGGCCGAGTGGCTTGATCCATGAAGGAGAGGACGCGGGTCAGGGCTGTGGATAAGGTAGGTGGCGCTTGTATGGGCCGACAACGCATGTAGCAGAATCCAACAATTGCTCAGGTGCCTCTGTAGGTTCTGAATTTGGTGTCGTTTTCTTCCCTCTGCCAGCTCTTCAGTTTAGTCCAAAGTTAGCCCAGTTAGCCTCTATTAGCTTAAATTTGCCTTGGATCTCTTAACTGACTTAACGGACGTTGACCAAATAATTTCCAATTTAACTCTTAAGCCCAGAATTGTCTCGAACTTCGTGCTAAACACCATATAAAAGCTCGATTATGCATGGAAACCTATATTAAGCAAAATAAATAAATAATAATATTTTCAAAGCATAATTAACTCAAAAAATAGCACAAAATAGAAGAAAATTCCCAGGAAAATTCATGGAAATCTTGGGCTCATCACACCCCCAAACTTAAGCTTTGATCGTCCCGAGCAAAGAAAATGAATTATGAAAAAACTCGAGAACAATATGAAATGAAGGTGGCGCTCAATTAAGATCCTACAAGCATTACCATTTAAGAGATCAACCCAAAGATTATAAACATGCATAATAGAGGTATGAATTGATTCATATGCTAGCAAACAATCCTCAAACAATCATTCATACTATAAAACATTTTTTCTCTACCCAAAAGTAGCAATGCTCTAACTGAGATTGAACGGCCAACCGAGATACCAAATGCGAGTCAAACCAAAAGAGACATTAACCAATTTTTGTCACAAGGAAAGGCAAGAACACATGTCATGACAATATCAATAGGACTTTATAAAGCTTGTAATGTTCGGCCAAGGTTTGGGCTACAAATGAAGGATAAGATAGCAAGTCAAGAGAGCAAAGAATTTGAAATCTTCACATGATGACTAACTTCGTGAAAGCACAACTCTTCAATATCATAACTGTAACACCCCGAGCCCGAGAACTCGGTCCGCTATGTGTAACTCACACACTGGCCCACTGAGCACGCAGCACCTTGGGTCATGTGACAGCCCGACCCGGACCCCAATGCGGAATCCCAAGGTCGTGCCGTCAAGACAAGCTAAAAGACGGACAAGCACCCGCAAAGCGTAGTAGCGCGAGTCCAGAGTTGAACCGACAAACTCTAACAGGAATGAAAAGCCATAACGGCAAAACCGAATAACCAAAAACTAAAATCTGCGGAAGCAAATCATAAGTGAGACCAAAGCCTATAATTACAAACTAAGGAATACAAGGCTGAGAGGCGACTATCTCTCGGCAAATCTATTTACTCGCGTGGACGCAACATTGCGCACGCATACAACAAACCATCGGCAACCTAAGGCCGGCGAAGCAACAAGAACCCAACCTGATAAACAACAACTCAACGGCTATAACATGCCGGAGGAACAAATCAACTAAAAGAACAAGATATTCAAATCCTAACAACTAAACCCAAGTCTCACGACTAATGTCGTCGGAGATGACAATACCAACAATAAAAGAATGAGTGAGCTAAAGCATGCTCGGAATAATAAAAGGGAACAACTCATAAGAGATACAACAGCTCGACCAAACAAGTCGGCTACCAAAATAATACAATAACACAATACTAACATAATCTACCCAAGTAAAGTCTACATAACTTTACAATCGTGTCTCACAAATACAAAATAACTTAATAATAATAAACCTAAGCTTAAAGCCGGAAGACCACCTTCTAGGAATCACTATCCAAGCCGCCACGCTGCACTAACGGGATCACTGCAAAAACTAAGGAAAACAAACACACGAAATGAGTCATAATGACCCAGTAAGTTACTAAATGCAATGTATGGCATAGCATGGCGTGGCATGGCATAATGCACAAGCATATAAACTCACGGCATCTAAATCGTATATCAACAATAAACCTGTATTAAGTCATCAAGTATCATGAACTTCATAAATCACATATCACGTTATCTTTCATATAAGTGCTCATAGTAAGCCACATAAGGGATAGAGAAGATACCCAAATAGCTCCGTTGTGTTGCTCCTGCAATACACAATGTTACTAGTTCGTGCCACCGATGTTTTGTGAATTCATCGACTTTCATCGAGTTTTACTCGATATCATTAGCAAGCCAATGCGGCACTTAACTGATACGGCAAAGGGGCTACTTCCCCATTGCGGCCCACAATGGAGGTGTGTGTGGAGTCCCGGGTACGGCGATCCATAGCGAGCACGAATCCCATAATTCGTGAAGGCGTGCATCGTCCCACGACTTGATAAACAAACCAATTAATGCCAGCTGGACTCAATGCAATGCACAAGTAGATATTTACTCTCATGCTCAACAGGAACCAAGACCGATCATAGCGGACATATCAAATCATGTAGGACATAAAGTTCTACACACCAAATTAACAATGCACATATTGTATACACTTAACAAATCCAACCAACCTATCCGTTTAGTCCAAGAACCACTTATTGAGGTATTCATAACCCTCAAGTCACAACCCAATCAAACGTAGCATATAAGCTCAAGAAATCACAATGTGAGGTCTACTATAACCCTCTACTCGAGATCAAACCAAAGACTATTACTTTAGTCTAAGAACAATCATAAATCAAGACTTAGCATTTTAGCGTTGCTTAAAGGCACACCGGACTCAACCATAGTCCCAATTGTCATACATACTCGACATTCTCAAACCAATCTCAAGGGTACTAAAATTAAGCCGTAGTCATATTCTTGCAAGTGCTTTCATGTGCACGCGACCAAATTCCCTAAGAGAGAACTCATTCAAATAATCATTTCTTAAGGTAATACGAGATCATAGGTTGATCTCCAATGTTCCGTGCCCTAACGAGCACGCCCTAAACCAATCTCCAATAAACCTCTATATCGTGGGAGTCACAAATGGGACACAACTCGAGATGCTCGGGTACTCACGATCAAAACCAACCAAACCCGAACATCGTAGGATTTCAACCTAAGGCTCACTAACATCTTATTGAACCTAAAATGACTCCATTGAGTCTTAATATCGCACTTCATTAGATACGCATTTCATAATCCCAAAACCAACACAACATTCAAGTTTATGGAAATTATCCCAAAAATGATCCGGGCTTATTTCTCAAGCCTAAAATCCAAGAATTCATCATAATCATAATCAATCAAAACCCAAATGTCGTAGGGATTCAACCCGAGTTCATTAACACTCTAGTGAACTTATTTCGACTCCGTTGAGTCTAAATACTAAGTTTCATTTCTTAAACCTTTCATCCATGTCAACATTAATACCCACTTTATTTAACAACAATATATCCGATAATTCGGGCTTAAATTCTCAAGCCCTAAAATTCACAACAAAATCCCAACATAAAGCAAAACCCATTTCATAAATCTCATAATCCCACTTAAATGTTCCTACTCATGATATCAAGTGAGTTCATACATCCAAAGCCCCAATCATAGGCATAATTCCACAATAAACCCAAATAGCATATAGACATGATTTCTAGCATGCTCAAAAGCCTAGAAACACAAAATGAAGAGTAATAACATATTCAACAATCATAGAAATCACTCTACAAATGCTCCTAACAAATTCATACTTCCAAAAATCCCCAAATTGGGCATACAAAACATAACAAGTGTTCATTGCCCACAAATAGCACACAAGTTGTTTTCCTTAGGGCCAATGAACCAAAATCAAAAGGGAGTAACTTACCTAGCTTGAGTGAAAACTCAAGAGAACACAAATCCGATCGGTGAAGTTGTTCTACTCGTCGAGGGCTTCGAGATTCCGAAGTTTGAAGGAAATCGGGTAGGTGGATCGTCTTGGATCGAAGAGAGAAGGAAGCTAGGGCTTGAATCTCCCTTGGACTCTCTCTCTCTATAATACGTATGAATGAGAAGAAGAATGAAGAGATTTGGCTGAATTGGTGAAGGGTTAGGCTATTTATACTTCCCAAGCAATAAGGGCAAAACAGGGAATTCCTTGGTACAATTAGTAGAGGTTAGGATTAATCAATCACTAATCTAACTTTAATTAACTTCCAATTAATGTTAGGACATGTTTAGGGTTAAGTATGAGAGGTTAGGAAGGGTTTAGAGGGGGTTTAATGAGGGTAGAATAGGTATAATTCGTCCAAACTCAAAACAGGGCAAAATCCCGAAGAACTGGGGTTGAGGCGGGCGCCTCACCCTCTCCATGCGGCCGCCTGGGCTCGCCTCTGCACAAAGATGCTCGCATTTGAGGCGGGGCCTCACAAGGTGCCAGGCGGGCGCCTCGGCCCCTGAACCTCCAAAACTTGGTCTAAACTTGATCTAAATGGTCCCAAACTTATGGGCAACCATTCTAAGGTCTAACCCTACACAAAACAAGTCTAAAACACACCCGAACAACTCCCGAAACAACTCGGAGCGAAACCGGGAAGGGGTGCAACAACGTGCAACCGGAACGGCGAATGAACTCACAATCGAACGAGCAATGAAAGGAGACTTTTAAGACAAGTCTAAGGGCTAATGAAGGAGCTTAAATACTTCTAGAAAGTTGAATAACAACTAGGGAAATAAGAATCCCAAAGGAGAGACGATTACGCGACTCGATTCCCGAACTACGCGATAGAGATGAACGCTATCTCCAAAACTTCCAAATCATCGCTAGACTTAAGGAACACTTCCAACTTGAAGTCTAAGGTATCTAAACATGTTAATAAACCATCTAAAAGAGGTCTAGGACCCAAACCGAGGTCACAGACACAAAACGCAAGCAAACCCTCAATCGCGTCGCATTCCGACTATCGTCGAGTCACGACTTGTGACTTTAGCAAGTCAACAACTATATGAAGTCTCTTAATAATGTTTTGGTCTTAATATGGTCTCTCAAACACATCTAGACCCTCTCGCAAACCAAGCATGCAGTCAACAAAGGAAGAAGTGCAAGTATAGCACGCAAACCGAGATAACGAAGGAGCGGGGCGTCACAGGTCATCAAGCCCACCACAAGCCGACCCAAAAGTCCATGGATGATGTTGGTGCCCAGTAGTAGCGCATGGCTACCTTATAAATCAAACACAAGTCCCACATCTACCCGATGTGGGATTGGGGTACTACAATCTCCCGCACTCAAATCCTTGACGTCCTCGTCAATGCCAAATCATACGCCGGGCGATGCAGGAGGCTTGTTCGGGGATCAAGAGCTGGCTCCCACCTTCTGCGGTGTAGCACTTTTTCCCGCATAGCACTTTGTTCCCACATTTCCGGCCGGGACCCGCTCTGATACCATTTGTAACACCCCGAGCCCGAGAACTCAGTCCGCTATGTGTAGCCCACACACTGGCCCACTGAGCATGCAGCACCTTGGGTCATCAGGCCCACCACAAGCCGACCCAAAAGTCCATGGATGATGTTGGTGCCCAGTAGTAGCGCATGACTACCTTATAAATCAAACACAAGTCCCACATCTACCCGATGTGGGATTGGGGTATTACAATAACCTCACTTCAACAACCCCTTAAACGTTAAACTTTGGGTTGAAAAAGTGTCTCAACTACCACAACAATTAAGCTACACCATTATATCTCCTTGAGAAAATTGAAGAACAATGACATTTTTTTTCTTTTTCTTTTGTGGCCGCCCTTTACATTTTCTTTTCTTTTGATATTTTTTTTTTCTCTTTTCATTACTTTCCAAGGGGGCTCTTTTCTTTTTCATTTCATTTTTTTTCCACCACCATTCAACAACAATTATCAAATTCCCAACATCAACATTAATGAACACAAAAGCTTCATGAAGCATACACTTCCCAACAAGATTACAAAAATAAAATAAATCATTCCAAATCATGCTCTCTTGAAGGGTGACATCAAAAGTGTATAGGTTCATGGGATATGATAATGCGGGTATAAGAAATGAAGTCGAATGGGGGTCATTGTATGCTCTAGGCACACGCCATTCTTTAAATGAGCTCAACGGGGATACTAGAGATTTTTTGTGAAATAAATGGGTAGAACAGAGAAAGGCTCAAACGGTCCAAAGATGGCCTATATCATGACTTTTTGGTGGGATTGCTCGTTGAAAGAGACTTTTTCCATTTCTTCATCAAGGAAAAGAAAGTAAAGAATAGGTTTGTGTGGCACAAGACCTGGGAGCCTGAAAAGGTAACTGGGTAGAAAGAAAAGAAAAGTAAAGAGTTTTTAGTAATTAGGGGAAATGTTCGCGGAGAACATTAGTGAAGGGGGCAGCGGGTTTTTACAATAGGTCCTTGTACGCACGCCCGGCCAAAGACGAAGTGGGGGTCAAAGCCTATACTCTTGTCATACACACATGCCCAAACCAAGCTTTTAATCATCAAAATATAACTCTCGGCATTAAGACTCACAATATGGTACCCTTAGGCATGCACAACCATCACTAAAACAAAGCATAAAAATATTTCCATCATCAAGGGCATTATCTATCATGAATGAAGTGATGCTACCACATGTGAATCACGAACATATCCTCAACTATGCATATAGTAATCTCAAAATTGACTCCAAGAAAATAATGCAAGTGCAACTCAAAGAACGCCAAAACGGAGAGACGAGTGATCAAACCACAAATAATTTGGGATGTATAAAGCACAAGATTTTTAGAATTTTCAAAGTTCACTAACCAAATCATACTCCCTAAACTTAAAATAACAGGAGAAGGGAAAGAAAGAAAACTCCCTCAACGTTTATGAAGCCCGGGCTGAAAAGAGCCACTCTATGAATCTCTACAAGCAACCATTACAATAAAGCGCTAATCCCCTGCATCAAATCAAGCTCAAAAGAAAAAAGTAGGAACGCAATTATCGAAATAAAAAAGAAAAGAAAATATTTTTATGTGGGGACACTATATACACCTCCCAACAAACCCACAAACTCGGGAGGGCTTCAAAAAGCGACTCAATATAGAAAACATAGAAAAACAAAAGCCGGTAAACTAATTTAAAAAACATTCTTAAAATACAAATAGCTTCGCTTGGTATCGATATTAGCAAATAGGAGCAAAAATTAAATCATTCTCCAGCAACGGCGCCAAAAACTTGATGTGCAAAAAACACAATACAGGCAAGATCACCCGGTTGTATCAAGTAATAAAGTGTACCTAAGTACGAGTTATCGATCCCATCGGGAATGTACGTAATTCTCACTCCGACTAAGTACCAAAATTAGGCTAACTAATTATATTTGAGCGAAAAGAAAATGAATTAAAATCTAAAAATATAAACAACCTAGAAAGCAATTAAATATTCACTACTGCGGAGGTGGTTTGGCAAAAACAAATCAAGATAAAAAGATAAGAGTGCAATATTTCTAGTCTAGCCGGTGTTTAATTTAATCCTCTTTTTACTTTTCTTTAACTCAAGTCTTGGTTGTCGAGCACACTATAATATTCGCTACGGGCTCTTGCAACGTATAGCAAATCCAGCTACAACTCCTAGCTACAGACTCTCGCTTCTTATATCATAGGAGAAAATAGTCGCATGTCAAACCAAGCACCCAATGACTATCTACGCATGATCTACTCTCGGTCTCACATAACGCAAACAATTATTGTGATTTTAAGAATTAATAGGACGGGCTCTCACATCTTATCCTACAATTCTAGTGATCATCTAATGGTTCGCTACGCCATTAAAAGCATGAAGAACACACAATAATAACCAAGCGCATGGGTAATACTTCGCAAAAAGAAACTCTTTATATATTTCTACAAGTCATGTTGGTAGCCGAGACAACTAAAATTGGTTAACTACGGGCTCTCGCATCTTATGGTCAACCCTAACCTCCCCGACCTCGCGAATGGCTAAGGTGGTTCGATCGAGTGTCAAACCGAGTCTCATAGTGGCTATCGGTGTAGCTCACAAAACACCAACTATTAAATTGATTGGTCCGAAATATAAAGGTAGCTCTCGCGGATCCTAAATATTTCTAAAATCATTTAATTATTGGTTAAATAATTAGAGGCATTAAGTTCACAAAAATAATAATCAACATGAATGTGTACTAAATAAAGAGATAGATTAAATGAAAACACTACATTGGACATAGAAAAATAATTGCATTCCATATATAAATTAAGCATAAACCAATTCAACATTTACAAATTTAATCAACCCAAGAAATTATAACAACTATAAAAAATAAAGATAAGAAGAATTAAACCGAGCAAATCGCGTTCTGGGGTTGAAATAATTTGTAGATGCTTTGTTGGCTCTTGATTTGAAGCTCCAAACCTTCAATGGTGGAAAATTAATGGAGGAGAGGAAGAAATTTTGATGGAAATGGGGGTGGTGCCCCATTTAGGACTAACAGCCCCAAATGGGGACTTGTGAAAAAAATGGGAGCAGCTGGGAGATTAAAAATGAAGGGAATGGTAGGAAGCCAAGGCTGAAGGATATTTTGGGAAGTGCAAGAGAGTTTGGGGGCTAAAAAAGGGAAGGAAAAAGAGGATGGGTCACGGATGGGGCAAGGGCAACCCAGGTGGATAGAGCGCGGGTCACCCCGCTGGTGAAACGGACTCGAATGAGAGTGAAGATGGGCTGGTAAGTGGGTGGATGGAGCAGATTTGGGCCAGGTGGCTTGATCCATGAAAGAGAAGACGCGGGTCAGGGTTGTGGATAAGGTGGGTGATGTGGCGCGTGGATGGGCCGACAACGCATGGAGGAGAATCCAATAGTTGCTCCGGTGCCCCTGGAGGTTCTGAATTTTGCACCTGTTTTCCTTCCCTCTGCCAGCTCTTCAGTTTAGTCCAAAGTTAGCCCAGTTAGCCTCCGTTAGCTTGAATTTACCTTGGATCTATTAACGGACTTAACGGACGTTGACCAAATAATTTCCAATTTAACTTTTAAGCCTGGAATTGTCTTGAACTTCATGTTAAACACCATATAAAAGCTCGATTATACATGGAAACACACATCAAGAACAAAAACACAAATAATATTATTTCCAAAACCTAATTAACTCGAAAATAGCAAAAAATAGAAGAAAATTCCCGAAAAAATTTGTGGCAATCTTGGGCTCATCAAGTGATCATGGAATCTGCGTGTGGCAATTGTTTTCAACCAGTTTTGGCAATTGTTTTCAACCAGTTTTGGCAATTGTTTTCAACCAGTATGGGACGGTTGATGACAACTAGACCTATCATATTTGTTTGGTGTCTTATCTTCATTTGAAATCCTAGCAACATTTATCTAAACTAAAACTACAACTAGATTACATAGTTCTTTGATCTTGTAAAACATTTGATATTTTACGATTATCTTCTTGTTTGTCAACTCCTCCTTAGAATCTGAAGGAGTAGTATATTAACTTACTTGACATTGTTCGCTCACTTTTTTCTATTTCTTTTCCCCTCGAACATAAAGATTTGGTTTTTATTTATGAATTTCGATTTGTATTGGGATTTGTAGATTTGATTAAGTTTTGGGAGTTGTAATAGACAGCTAAGGTTTTTATTTGGTTGCACAGATTTAATATTTTTACCTTATGATGATTGAGATAATCCATGGTTTAGCATTTTGTAACAGTGATGTGGCCGAACTGTGGGACCACGTTGACGGTACTGAGTTTGGCATGTTAAAACTTTAATTCAATTGTCCACTAAAAGCTAATTTTCTAAATTTCTTAGGCTTAACTGTGAGGTTCCCGGGGTGCGACCCGCGCCCCGCGCGCCCTTGGATAGGGGTGCGCGTACGTGATGACACCACGCGCCTCGCTCCACCCTCCCTTGTTTAGGGGAAGACGAAATCAAAAGTGCGAGAGGAGTCTTGTCTATGTTAGCACGCTTGAATGTGCCTCTGGTTGCCTTTAGTGGATTTTGTATCCAATATGGGAACTTATGGTTTCCCCGCATCAAGTTATCCCTTTAGGATACCAGATATGTGAATGCATTACCCTTTCATTCTCATTTTCCCTTTTTAGGGAAAATGTAAAAGTCACTACTAGAAACAAAGGCCTTCAATGACGGATTTCTTAGCGCGAATTTTTCCGGCCGATTAGCGGCTTAATAATTTTACCTTTAGCTTACGGAATTTATCAATGACGGAATTTTCGTCATGAAGGCCACCTTAGCTTAATGACGGAATTAAGCTTTAGCGACGGAATTGAACATCACGACGAATTTATCGGTGACGGAAAATTCGTCGCTAAAGTTTAGCGACGGAATTTTCCGTCGCTGAAAATAAACCGAAATTAATTTCTGAAATATTCAGCGACGGAATTTTCCGTCGCTAAAGGTCAAAATTCCGTCGCTAAAGGATTTTAAAAATTAATTAAAATTGAATTTCAGCGACGGAAATTTCCGTCGCTAAAGGCTTTTAAAAATTAATTAAAATTGAATTTCAGCGACGGAAAATTCCGTCGCTAAAGGTGTTTAAAATTTAATCAAAATTGAATTTCAATTTGACGAAAATTTCGCTAAAGGCTTTAAAATTAATTAAAATTGAATTTCAGCGACGGAAAATTCCGTCGCTAAAGGAGTTTAAAATTTAATTAAAATTGAATTTCGGCGACGGAAATTTCCGTCGCTAAAGTATTTTTAAAAATAATAATTTTAATTTTTAAAAATAATAAATTTTAATTTCAGTGATGGAAATTTCCGTCGCTAAAGGATTTTTAAAATAATTAATTTTAATTTCAATGAAATTTCACACGATAATGCAAAATTAAATTGAATTCTAATTAATATAAAATATCAAAAATATATGAAATTAAATTGAAATTAAATTAAAATAATATTTGAAATGTTAATTTAATAATATAATATCAATAATTAAAATGATTAGCATCAATATAATTACAAAAAATAAAACATTCAAATTACAACTTAACTTAACTTAACGTAACTTAATGTAACGTTAACTTAAATTGAAATTAAATTAAATTAATATTTAAAATGTTAATTTAATAATATAATATCAATAATTAAAATGATTAGCATCAATATAATTACAAAAAAAATAAAACATTCACATTACAACTTAACTTAACTTAACTTAACTTAACTTAACTTAACTTAACGTAACTTAATGTAACTTAACGTAACATAACGTTAACTTAAATTGAAATTAAATTAAATTAATATTTGAAATGTTGATTTAATAATATAATATCAATAATTAAAATGATTAGCTTCAATATAATTACAAAAATTAAAACATTCACAACTTAACTTAACTTAACGTAACTTAACGTAACGTAATGTTAACTTAAATTGAAATTAAATAAAAATAATATTTGAAATGTTAATTTAATAATATAATATCAATAATTAAAATGATTAGCATCAATATAATTCAAAAATTAAAACATTCACATTACAACTTAACTTAACGTAACTTAACGTTAACTTAACTTAACTTAACTTAACTTAACGTAACTTAACTTAACTTAACTTAACTTAACTTAACTTAACTTAACTTGACTTAACTTAACGTAACATAACGTTAACTTAACTTAGCTTAACGTAACTTAACTTAACTTAACTCAACTTCTCTAACTCAACTAACTCAACTTTAATCTCTAACTTAACTTAACTTAACTTAACTTAACTTAACTTAACTTAACTTAACTTAACTTAACTTAACTTGACTTAACTTAACTCAACTTAACTTAACGTAACTTAACTTAACTTAACTTAACTTAACTTAAATTTTAACTTCTAGCTTAACGTAACTTCAACCTTAACTTAGCAAACAAAAATCAGAACGAACTTAACTTAACTTAACTTAACTTAACTACCCAACTTAACTTAACTTAGCTTAACTAACTTTAACTTAACTTAATTCTAACTTAACTTAACCTAACTTAACATAACTTAACATAACTTAACTTAACTTCTTAACTTAACTTAACTTAACTTAACTTAACTTGAAAACATTTAACATGAAAACACGCTACGCCTATTGGCTAAATGATATAATGGAGTACACGATGGACCATTATAACATGAAACACGCTACGCCTATTGACGAAATGGTATAATGGAGCACGATGGACCATTATAACATGAAAACACGCTACGCCTATTGATGAAATGGTATAATGGAGTACGATGGACCATTATAACATGAAACACGATACGCCAAGTTTGGTTATGACGAAATGGTATAATGGAGTACGATGGACCATTATAACATGAAACACGATATTATTGACGAAATGGTATAATGGAGTACGATGGACCATTATAACATGAAACACGATACGCCTATTGGCGAAATGGTATAATGGAGTACGATGGACCATTATAACATGAAACACTACGCCTTATTGGCGAAATGTTATAATGGAGTACGATGGACCATTATAACATGAAAACACGCTACGCCTATTGACGAAATGGTATAATGGAGTACGATGGACCATTATAACATGAAAACACGCTACGCCTATTGACGAAATGGTATAATGGAGTATGATGGACCATTATAACATGAAACACGATACGCCTATTGACGAAATGGTATAATGGAGTACGATGGACCATTATAACATGAAACACGCTACGCCTATTGACGAAATGTTATAATGGAGTACGACGATGGACCATTATAACATGAAAACACGCTACGCCTATTGCGAAATGGTATAATGGAGTACGATGGACCATTATAACATGAAAACACGCTACGCCTATTGACGAAACGTAACGCAACTTTTATTAACAACTTACGCCATGGCAACTTAACTTAACATGTAACGCGTAATGTAACGTAACGTAACTTAACGTAACTTAACGTAATGTAATGTAATGTAACGTAATAACGTAATGTAACGCAACGAATAACGTAAAACTAACTTAACTTAACGTAACTTAACACAACTTAATTAACTTCAACTTAACTAACTTAACGCAACTTAATCTTAATCCTAACTTAACTTAGCTTAACTTTAACTTAACGTAACTTAACTTAATGTAACTTAACTTAACGTACTTACTTAACTTAACTTTAACTTAACTTAGCTTAACTAACTAACTTAACTTAACTTTAACTTTCAAACTTAACTTAACTTAAACTTAGCTTAACGTAACTTAACTTAACTTAACTTTAACGAACGTTAACTTAACTTAACTTAGTAACTTAACTTAACTTAATCTAACTTAACTTAACTTAACTTAGCGTAACGTAGTTACACTTAACTTAACGTAACAACTTAACTTAACTTAACTTAACTTAACTTAACGTAACATAACTTAACTTAACTTAACTTAACCTTAACTTAACGTAACGTAACGCAACGCAACCAACTTAACTTAACTTAACTTAACTTAACTTTAACTTAACTTAACTTAAACTTAACTTAACTTAACTTAACTTAATGTAACGAATGGTCCATAACTTAACTTAACTTAACGTAAGTTAACTTAACTTAATTTTAACTTAACTTAACTTAACTTAACTTAACTTAACTTTCTTAAACTTAACGTAACGTAATGGCACACTTAACGTAACATAACAACTTAAAATTAACAACTTAACGTAACTAACTTAACATAACGCAACGCATAACGAACGCAACAACTTAACTTAACGCTTAACGTATGGTCCATAACTTAACTTAACCTTACTTAACTTAACGTAACGTAACTTAACATGAAAACACGCTAAGCCTATTGGCGAAATGGTATAATGGACTACGATGGACCATTATAACATGAAAACACGATACGCCTATTGACGAAATGGTATAATGGAGTACGATGGACCATTAAAACATGAAAAACGATACGCCTATTGGCGAAATGATATAATGGAGCACGATGGACCATTATAACATGAGACACCGATCGCCTATTGGCGAAATGGTATAATGGAGTACGATAGACCATTATAACATGAAAACACGCTACGCCTATTGGCGAAATGTTAAAATGGAGTACGATGGAACATTATAACATGAAAACACGCTACGCCTATTGACGAAATGATATAATGGAGTACGACGGATGGACCATTATAACATGAAAACACGCTACGCCTATTGACGAAATGGTATAATGGAGTACGATGGACCATTAGAACATGAAAACACGCTAAGCCTATTGATGAAATGGTATAATGGAGTATGATGGACCATTATAACATGAAACACGATATTTATTGACGAAATGGAATAATGGAGTACGATGGACCATTATAACATGAAGACACGCTACGCCTATTGACGAAATGTTATAATGGAGTACGATGGACCATTATAACATGAAAACATGCTACGCCTATTGACGAAATGATATAATGGAGTACGACGGATGGGCCATTATAACATGAAAACACGTTATGCCTATTGACGAAATGGTATAATGGAGTACGATGGACCATTATAACATGAAAACACACTACGCCTATTGGCAAAATGTTATAATGGAGCATGATGGACCATTATAACATGAAAACACGCTACGCCTATTGACTAAATAATATAATAGAGTAGATGAACCATTATAACATGAAAACAAGCTACGCCTATTGACGAAATGTTACAATGAAGTACGACGGATGGACCATTATAACATGAAAACACTATACGCCTATTGACGAAATGGTATAATGGAGTACGATGAACCATTATAACATAAAAACACGCTACGCCTATTGGCAAAATCTTATAATGGACTACGATGGACCATTATAACATGAAAACACGCTATGCCTATTGGCAAAATGTTATAACTTAACGTAACGTAACGTAACTTAACTTACGTAACTTAACGTAACATAAGTTAACTTAACTTAACGTAACGTAATGTAATGTAACATAACGTAATGTAATGTAATGTAACTTAACGTAATGTAATGTAACGTAACTTAACTTAACGTAACGTAACTTAACTTAACTTAACGTAACGTAACATAACTTAACTTAACTTAACTTAACGTAACTTAACTTAACTTAACGTAACGTAACTTAGCTTAACTTAACATAACGTAACTTAGCTTACCTTAACGTAATGTAACTTAACTTAACGTAACTTAACTTAACTTATCTTAACTTAACTTTACTTAACTTAGCTTAACTTAAATTAAGTTAACGTAACTTAACTTAACTTAACTTAACTTAACGTAACTTAACTTAACTCAACTTAGCTTAAAATAACTTAACTTAACTTAACGTAACTTAAGTTAACTTAACTTAATGTAACGTAATGATCCATAACTTAACTTAACTTAACGTAACGTAAGTTAACTTAACTTAACTTAACTTAACGTAATGTAACTTAACTTAACTTAACTTAACTTAACGTAACGTAACTTAACTTAACTTAACTTAACGTAACTTAACGTAACTTAACTTAACTTAACTTAACTTAACTTAACTTAACTTAACTTAACTTAACTTAACTTAACTTAACTTAACTTAACTTAACTTAATGTAACGTAATGGTCCATAACTTAACTTAACTTAACGTAATGTAACATAACGTAAGTTAACTTAATTTAACTTAACTTAACTTAACTTAACTTAACTTAACTTAACTTAACTTAACGTAACGTAACTTAACATAACGTAACGTAACTTAACATAACGTAACGTAACTTAACTTAACGTAACGTTATGGTCCATAACTTAACTTAACCTTACTTAACTTAACGTAACGTAACTTAACGTAACTTAAAATGAAAACACGCTAAGCCTATTGGCGAAATGGTATAATGGACTACGATGGACCATTATAACATGAAAACACGATACGCCTATTGACGAAATGGTATAATGGAGTACGATGGACCATTAAAACATGAAAAACGATACGCCTATTGGCGAAATGGTATAATGGAGTACGATGGACCATTATAACATGAGACACGATACGCCTATTGGCGAAATGGTATAATGGAGTACGATAGACCATTATAACATGAAAACACGCTACGCCTATTGGCGAAATGTTAAAATGGAGTACGATGGAACATTATAACATGAAAACACGCTACGCCTATTGACGAAATGATATAATGGAGTACGACGGATGGACCATTATAACATGAAAACACGCTACGCCTATTGACGAAATGGTATAATGGAGTACGATGGACCATTAGAACATGAAAACACGCTAAGCCTATTGATGAAATGGTATAATGGAGTATGATGGACCATTATAACATGAAACACGATACGCCTATTGACGAAATGGTATAATGGAGTACGATGGACCATTATAACATGAAGACACGCTACGCCTATTGACGAAATGTTATAATGGAGTACGATGGACCATTATAACATGAAAACATGCTACGCCTATTGACGAAATGATATAATGGAGTACGACGGATGGGCCATTATAACATGAAAACACGTTATGCCTATTGACGAAATGGTATAATGGAGTACGATGGACCATTATAACATGAAAACACACTACGCCTATTGGCAAAATGTTATAATGGAGCATGATGGACCATTATAACATGAAAACACGCTACGCCTATTGACGAAATGGTATAATAGAGTAGATGAACCATTATAACATGAAAACAAGCTACGCCTATTGACGAAATGTTACAATGAAGTACGACGGATGGACCATTATAACATGAAAACACTATACGCCTATTGACGAAATGGTATAATGGAGTACGATGGACCATTATAACATAAAAACACGCTACGCCTATTGGCGAAATCTTATAATGGACTACGATGGACCATTATAACATGAAAACACGCTATGCCTATTGGCAAAATGTTATAACTTAACGTAACGTAACGTAACTTAACTTACGTAACTTAACGTAACATAAGTTAACTTAACTTAACGTAACGTAATGTAATGTAACATAACGTAATGTAATGTAATGTAACTTAACGTAATGTAATGTAACGTAACTTAACTTAACGTAACGTAACGTAACGTAACTTAACTTAACTTAACGTAACGTAACATAACTTAACTTAACTTAACGTAACTTAACTTAACTTAACGTAACGTAACTTAGCTTAACTTAACATAACGTAACTTAGCTTACCTTAACGTAATGTAACTTAACTTAACGTAACTTAACTTAACTTATCTTAACTTAACTTTACTTAACTTAGCTTAACTTAAATTAAGTTAACGTAACTTAACTTAACTTAACTTAACTTAACGTAACTTAACTTAACTCAACTTAGCTTAAAATAACTTAACTTAACTTAACGTAACTTAAGTTAACTTAACTTAACTGAATGTAACGTAATGATCCATAACTTAACTTAACTTAACGTAACGTAAGTTAACTTAACTTAACGTAATGTAACTTAACTTAACTTAACTTAACTTAACGTAACGTAACGTAACTTAACTTAACTTAACTTAACGTAACGTAACGTAACTTAACTTAACTTAACTTAACTTAACTTAACTTAACTTAACTTAACTTAACTTAACTTAACTTAACTTAACTTAATGTAACGTAATGGTCCATAACTTAACTTAACTTAACGTAATGTAACATAACGTAAGTTAACTTAATTTAACTTAACTTAACTTAACTTAACTTAACGTAACGTAACTTAACATAACGTAACGTAATGTAACGTAACTTAACATAACGTAACGTAACGTAACGTAACTTAACTTAACGTAACGTTATGGTCCATAACTTAACTTAACCTTACTTAACTTAACGTAACGTAACTTAACGTAACTTAACATGAAAACACGCTAAGCCTATTGGCGAAATGGTATAATGGACTACGATGGACCATTATAACATGAAAACACGATACGCCTATTGACGAAATGGTATAATGGAGTACGATGGACCATTAAAACATGAAAAACGATACGCCTATTGGCGAAATGGTATAATGGAGTACGATGGACCATTATAACATGAGACACGATACGCCTATTGGCGAAATGGTATAATGGAGTACGATAGACCATTATAACATGAAAACACGCTACGCCTATTGGCGAAATGTTAAAATGGAGTACGATGGAACATTATAACATGAAAACACGCTACGCCTATTGACGAAATGATATAATGGAGTACGACGGATGGACCATTATAACATGAAAACACGCTACGCCTATTGACGAAATGGTATAATGGAGTACGATGGACCATTAGAACATGAAAACACGCTAAGCCTATTGATGAAATGGTATAATGGAGTATGATGGACCATTATAACATGAAACACGATACGCCTATTGACGAAATGGTATAATGGAGTACGATGGACCATTATAACATGAAGACACGCTACGCCTATTGACGAAATGTTATAATGGAGTACGATGGACCATTATAACATGAAAACATGCTACGCCTATTGACGAAATGATATAATGGAGTACGACGGATGGGCCATTATAACATGAAAACACGTTATGCCTATTGACGAAATGGTATAATGGAGTACGATGGACCATTATAACATGAAAACACACTACGCCTATTGGCAAAATGTTATAATGGAGCATGATGGACCATTATAACATGAAAACACGCTACGCCTATTGACGAAATGGTATAATAGAGTAGATGAACCATTATAACATGAAAACAAGCTACGCCTATTGACGAAATGTTACAATGAAGTACGACGGATGGACCATTATAACATGAAAACACTATACGCCTATTGACGAAATGGTATAATGGAGTACGATGGACCATTATAACATAAAAACACGCTACGCCTATTGGCGAAATCTTATAATGGACTACGATGGACCATTATAACATGAAAACACGCTATGCCTATTGGCAAAATGTTATAATTTAACGTAACGTAACGTAACTTAACTTACGTAACTTAACGTAACATAAGTTAACTTAACTTAACGTAACGTAATGTAATGTAACATAACGTAATGTAATGTAATGTAACTTAACGTAATGTAATGTAACGTAACTTAACTTAACGTAACGTAACTTAACTTAACTTAACGTAACGTAACATAACTTAACTTAACTTAACTTAACGTAACTTAACTTAACTTAACGTAACGTAACTTAGCTTAACTTAACATAACGTAACTTAGCTTACCTTAACGTAATGTAACTTAACTTAACGTAACTTAACTTAACTTATCTTAACTTAACTTTACTTAACTTAGCTTAACTTAACTTAAGTTAATGTAACTTAACTTAACTTAACTTAACTTAACTTAACTTAACTTAACGTAACTTATCTTAACTCAACTTAGCTTAAAATATCTTAACTTAACTTAACGTAACTTAAGTTAACTTAACTTACTTGAATGTAACGTAATGATCCATAACTTAACTTAACTTAACGTAACGTAAGTTAACTTAACTTAACTTAACTTAACGTAATGTAACTTAACTTAACTTAACTTAACGTAACGTAACGTAACTTAACTTAACTTAACTTAACGTAACGTAACTTAACTTAACTTAACTTAACTTAACTTAACTTAACTTAACTTAACTTAACTTAACTTAACTTAACTTAACTTAACTTAACTTAATGTAACGTAATGGTCCATAACTTAACTTAACTTAACGTAATGTAACATAACGTAAGTTAACTTAATAACTTAACTTAACTTAACTTAACTTAACTTAACTTAACTTAACTTAACGTAACGTAACTTAACATAACGTAACGTAATGTAACGTAACTTAACATAACGTAACGTAACGTAACGTAACTTAACGTAACGTTATGGTCCATAACTTAACTTAACCTTACTTAACTTAACGTAACGTAACTTAACGTAACTTAACATGAAAACACGCTAAGCCTATTGGCGAAATGGTATAATGGACTACGATGGACCATTATAACATGAAAACACGCTACGCCTATTGACGAAATGGTATAATGGAGTACGATGGACCATTATAACATGAAAAAACGCTATGTAACGTAACGTAACTTAACTTACTTATTGTCGACAATGTTGTCATTCTCCATGGATACAATGTTGTATAGACATGAGAACACGATGATTTTTGTGAAATGGTATAATGGATTTGTTCACGAAAAAGCATCAATTCTTTTAGACCATTATAACATGAAAACATTTAGCTACGCCTATTCAAAATGTTAAAATGGAATTACGATGGAACATTATAACATGAAAACAACATGCAAATTCAAATTTAATCTATTTATAAATGATATAATAAGTTGTAATGTGAATATTTTTATTTTTGGAATTATAACATGAAAATTATATTTAAATTAATATAATTTATAATTTTACCATTATAACATAAAAAATTCATAATATTATATAATATATAATATATATATTATAACATGATATTTTAAACACGATATATTAA
Organism: Codonopsis lanceolata; assembly: GCA_013146195.2. Taxonomy (NCBI): domain Eukaryota; kingdom Viridiplantae; phylum Streptophyta; class Magnoliopsida; order Asterales; family Campanulaceae; genus Codonopsis; species Codonopsis lanceolata. The sequence goes on from CM028380.1 coordinate 150,779,535, forward strand.
AATGTTATAACAATAATTAAAATGTAATTATAACTTTTTACGTAATTAAAATTAAATTAAAATATCATTAACTTAACTTAACGTAATAATGTAATGTATATATATATTTTAATATAATGATATTTTATTATTAATTAATATTTAATGTAATTAATAATATAATATTAACTTAAAATTCAACTTAACTTAAAACACAACTTAACTTAACTTAACTTAACGTAACTTAATCGTAACTTAACGTAACGCAAAGCTTAACTTAACATAACGTAACTTTTATTAACAAATGTAACTTAACTTAACGTAACTTAACTTAAATTAACTTAACTTTAACTTAACTTAACTTAACTTAACTTAATAACAATAACTTAATAACTTAACTTAAAATTTTTAACTTAACTTAACTTAACGTAACTTAACTTAACTTAACTTAATTAACTTATATTAACTTAACTTTTAATTAACTTAATTAACTTAACGCGTAACATAACTTAACTTAACTTAACTTAACGTAACTTAACTTAACTTAACTTAACTTAACGTAAATTAACTAATAACTTAACTTAACGTAACTTAAATAACTTAACTTAATTTAACTTAACTTAATTAATTAACTTAACTTAACATCTAATAACTTAATTTTAACGTAACGTACCTTAACTTAACATGAAAACACGTTATGCCTATTGGCGAAATGGTATAATGGAGTACGATGGACCATTATAACATGAAAACACATTAACATGAAAACACTATTGGCGAAATGTTATAATGGAGTACGATGGACCATTATAACATGAAAACACGCCTATTGGCGAAATGGTATAATGGAGTACGATGGACCATTATAACATGAAAACACGCTACGCCTATTGGCGAAATGTTATAATGGAGTACGATGGACCATTATAACATGAAAACACGCTACGCCTATTGGCGAAATGTGGTATAATGGAGTACGATGGACCATTATAACATGAAAACACGCTACGCCTATTGGCGAAATGTGGTATAATGGAGTACGATGGACCATTATAACATGAAAACACGATACGCCTATTGGCGAAATGGTATAATGGAGTACGATGGACCATTATAACATGAAAACACGATACGCCTATTGGCGAAATGTTATAATGGAGCGATGGACCATTATAACATGAAAACACGATACGCCTATTGGCGAAATGGTATAATGGAGTACGATGGACCATTATAACATGAAAACACGATACCTATTGGCGAAATGGTATAATGGAGTATGATGGACCATTATAACATGAAAACACGATACGCCTATTGGTGAAATGGTATAATGTATGACGATGGACCATTATAACATGAAAACGCTACGCCTATTGGCGAAATGTTATAATGGAGTACGATGGACCATTATAACATGAAAACACGCTACGCCTATTGGCGAAATGGTATAATGGAGTACGATGGACCATTATAACATGAAAACACGAACCTATTGGCGAAATGGTATAATGGTACGATGGACCATTATAACATACACGGTAATAACTTAACGTATAACAACTTAACTAGCGTAACGTAACTTAACTTACGTAACTTAACTTAACGTAATGTAACGTAACGCAACGTAGCGTAACTTAATAACTTAACGTAACTTAACTTAACTTAACGTAACGCAAGTAACTTAACGTAACGCAACGTAACTTAACTTAACCAACGTAACGTAACTTAACGTAACGTAACGTAACGTAACGTAACTTAACGTAACGTAACTTAACGCGTAGCGTAAAACGTAACGTAACTTAACTTAACAAGCGTAACGTAACGCGTAACGTAACGTAACTTAATGTAACGTAACTTAACTTTACGTAACGTAACGTAACTTAACGTCACGTAACGTAACATTACTTAACGTAATGTTACTTAACGTAACGTAATGTAACTTAACTTACATGAATATGCCATTCTCTAAGACGATGTTGTATAGAATGATGAGCACAACAGATTCTGGTTATATTTTTGTCTCGACCCGATCCGCTCAGGTAAAACCCAACCGGATCAAATATTTTTTCAAAATTTCGTTTAGCGGGTTACCCTAATTGGAAAACACCTCAATTTGTTCACGACAATGCATCAATTCGTTTAGCGGGTTATACCCTAATTTTAAATTCTGAAAATATTTAGCGACGAAAAATTTCGTTGCTGGAATTAAATTGAAATTAAATTATCGAAATATTTAGCGACGGAATGTGCTAGAGACATGCAACACAGTATGACCACATGCAAATTCAAATTTACTCTATTTATATAATTTTGTTATTATTTTCTTAAATATATAAATTAAATTGTAATGTGAATAATTTTATTTTTGTAATTATATTGATGCTAATTATTTTAATGAATGATATTATATTATTAAATTACTATAATTTAATAATAAAATATCATTCATTAAAATAATTATAATATTTCCGATATATATATATATATATATATATATATATATATATATATAGGGATTTTACAAAAAACAAATATTTCAAAACAAATCAATCAATTCTAAAAGCGCGGTGCCCACTGAGGCCTAAACTAAAAAAACATGAATCCCGTGCTCAAACCAATCATCTTAAACTCCCAACCTTCTATCCAATATTCATCTACACCTTACACGGAATAAAAATATTATTCTCGCGGATCACAATCTTATGTCGTCCATTACATTTTCGAATCTAACAGCCATTATCCACTTGGCCCTTTATAAATAAACTAATCAATAAATTCCCCAGTCATTAGCACTAAACATTTTCGCTACATCAGTCAATCTCTCTGTCCATCAAAAATGTCAAGCCGAGGCAAAGGGGGTAAGGGATTAGGAAAGGTAGGAGGAAAACGACACCGCAAAGTGCTCCGAGACAACATTCAGGGCATCACGAAGCCGGCGATTCATTGGTTGGCGAGAAGAGGAGGAGTGATGCGGTGACGTATACTGAGCACACGAGAAGGAAGACGGTGACTGCCATGGACGTCGTTTATGACTTGAAGAAACAAGGCAGGACTCTGTATGGTTTCGACGGCTGAGGAGGCTGCTGTAACACCCAAGATTTTAGTAAGCATAACTACCTCATAACTTGTAACACCCAAGTGTTTTGAAATGCATTCTAACCTTAATAGCATGATAATAAATTGTTAATGTGTGTTAATTGATTGAATTACATGTATATGTTTTGAATTCCAAGTTGAATAGGGGGATGTTGATACCCTAATATGGCTTGTTGTGAATTTGGCAAAGTTGGAATAAAACTCCAAAACAACTCTGGGTGCGAAATATTTCCCACCCAGGGTGCGATATATTCTGGAATTGTAGTTGTCTTAACATTTTAATTTTGTGGGTGCAAAACATTTCCCACCCTAGGTGCGATTGTTACTGTTTCAAATATGCCAATATAGCTGCTTCAGTTTCGCAGGTGCGAAATATTTCCAACCCTGGGTGCGAAACCTGCTGGAATTTGTTGAATAGTTGAGACCAATTTGACTAATCAAGATTAGTTAGGGTTAAGTATAATTAATTATATTAATCACAATTAAGGGGTCTTAAGTATGATTAATTAGTGTTAATCAAGATTACTTAGCTTAATCTTAGATTAATGTCAACCAAAGAGGTTGTGACACCCCTTGCTTTGTGGGGGGACCTTTCCCACCTTTATCTTCAGCTGAATAAAGCCAAGACATACTTCTTCCACCTCCTAAATTCACCATTTTCGTACTCAAAGAGAGAGAGAGAGAGCAAAAACATAGGATTTTTTAGTGAATTTCTTGGAATTGAAGGCCTAAAACTCATCCTTTGCCACTACCATCTTCATTAAAGTTGTAGAACTCATCAAGGGGAGTGTTTTGAACCAAAAATATTCTGAAACCATTGGTGTTTAATATCTACAAGAGGTAGGGGGATTTACTTGCTTATGTTTGTTCATTAATTCCATGTTATTAAGCTATATTGATGAATATCTTGATGAATTCCATGATGAAACTCTTAAGTATAAGACTTGAATCATTTGGAGATGATTAGTTGATTAATTATATGTAGTAAATTGTGAATTTGGTGTTAAACTCCTTGTAGACTTGGTAAAGGCTTGTGATTCATGAAGTTTGGAGCTTGTAGTATTATGTTGTGCAATTATATGAAGGCTATGATTTGAACCTTGTAGTGGTATGAACAACATGAGCTAGATTGCATTGTATTGGTGGAGTATCAATGGGTTTACTTTATAACTCATTGCCACTCTTGCTTGGCACTAAATGGTATTATGAAGAACTTGTCAATTCCATGACTTTGAGTATGAAAAACATGTGGATATAACACCAAGTGATGTTTGATTGTAACAACAACAAGAGTGTGAACAACAAGTGGTTTGAACAACATGTTATGGGGGTTTAGAACGTTCCTCTGATAATCCCGGGGCGGAGATGCAGGGAGAGTTAGCAGCGAAGTTCTATTCTGGCCCAACCCTTCCATTACGGCCATAATGGAGGAAGACACTTCACTGATTGTGTTGTGACTAGTCCACGCGGGTTGCTAGGGTTGTAGGGACCTAGTCCGTGTTGACATATCCCTGGAAAATAACAGCATGTTTGAGATGCTTCATGATCAAGAATGAGAGTGATGTTGGATGGAAGCGGTGGGTCGGAGATGATTCTCGACCTTTGTGTCCTACTTGTCTTGTCTCAGGCCCTAAATGAACAACATGTGATTGAACTACTTGCTTAGTTGTGATATGAACTGTTTAGCATCATGACACTTCTTGATGATGCATTCATGCATAGCATGCATAAGTATAGTTGAACCCTACTGAGTTTCGACTCACCCTTTATTATTTGTTTTCCTTAGATCACAGCCAGGCAGCACAAAGACAAGCGTGAGCAAGAGTGCAAAGCCGGAGTGCTAGAGGTTATAATTCTTTTGGGGTAGCATTCTTGGTTTATAATGGTTGTAGTTGCGCTACTTATTCTGCTGTGTAGGAAGAATAGTAGTCTTCCTTTGTTTTGTTAACATTGGGAACTAGTAACTTTTGTAACCTATTGTTAGTCTTTGGGAGACTTATGTTTATAATCTTGTGTTTTTCAAAACATACTTTCTTTACTTTTAATGACAAGGTTTAATTGTGAAAACAACCGGTTGATCACATTCTAAGTTGAGTCCCACGTAGGGGCTGATTTGGGGCGTGACAGTTTTGGTATCAGAGCTATAGGTTTACTATCGGCGAGGATAGGATCCTCGGCCTAGGTGGGTTGGGTGTTGGTGGTGCGTTGTTAATGAGGTTTGGTTTTAATTGGGGTACTTATGTCGAGTGTTATTGCATGATTCAAGGATGGCTATCGTCTGTTCCTTATTGAGTAATGAGGTTTGTTTGAGGACTTGTCGTCAAGTCGTATATTCTAAGCATTTGTTGCAAGTTAATGATGGTTAAGAGTAAGAATGAATTGAGGCTTGTTGTGCCATATTGAAGTATAGCATTTAGAACTCTTAGTTGTGCAGGCCCTGTTTGGAGCTATTTTGAAAAAGTTTCTACAGTAAATCGGTGCGTGAGATAGAGGTGATTTTTGGATATGTTATACATTGGGATGTCGGGTAGCTCTCTGTAAATTTTCATTAAGTTCCTAGGTCAGGAAGAACCTCAATTGAGTTGTGATCCATCGTTGCGCTAGTAAAACTGTTAGCAGGATTCTGGTAGTTAATTTGATCTTGAAGTGGTCATAACTTGTTGAATATAGATCCAAATTGAGTCATTCAAAGTGGTAAATAGTAGTTTAAAGTGTCTAGGATCAGTAAAAGCAAGAATTATTATATCAGGTCTTACATGGAATTATTGGTGAATTTTTCAAGTCTGCTGTGTAGAGTAAGTCCTGACAGGAATATCTGATTAGTAACTTTAACATTGAATGGTTATAACTTGATGAATAATGGTGCGAATTGAGTGATTTAAAATTCCGGATTATAGTTTAAGGTGTGTAGTTTTGGATATGTACATGTTATACAATTTCGTCAAGTGTGGAAGTTTTGGTGGAATTAGTATCACCCATGCGTGTTTGCTGAAATGAGAAAGTGAAATAAAGTAAAGTCATGAATTTGTGTTTGAGTTAGTGAGTGCGGAGTGCTTAAGCATATACCTATGATGGGTGGTATCGTTTGCATGTTTAATATCATATATGAGTCATATGTGCATAGGGTTATGATATTCTTGTGTTGCATTGTATTGCATTGAATGGGAAACGTGTGTTGTTTCCCAGTTTGAACTTACGTGTGGTTGTGGCATCTACTCGGAAGAGAAAGTACCCTACGTTAATGGTTACATTTTGTATGTGTGATATACTAGTAAGTGGTCATCGACTTTTTATTAAATATAATACTTTATTGCCTATATGTGATTTTAAGATCATACTGGGCATTTTCGTGGTTATATGAGAAATTGTTGCGTTTGATGCTCATTCCATGAGATGACTTCTTATTTGTAGCATATAATAGACACTATTAGGAGATCTCAAATTACATGTTGGGATGATTGTGTAATTATGTGCTTCGTTGTGGTGTTTACTCTAAAGGGGGAGTACCCGAGTGATATTAAGTATGGTGAATAGGTATCTGGCATGCAACTATGCGATTGAATGGGTATGTGGCATGCAAGTATGCGGTCACACCTCGATGTTGAAATTTGTTGGTTGGGTTGTCTTAGATAATTTTGGAATCATTCTTGGTGGGAATTGGGTTGTATGCAAATGTTAATAATTTAAGGATTACCATTTTGGAATAGAACATAGATATGTTAAGTACGCTTGAAATCATATTCATGATGAAAGGAAGATTAGAGGTGCATGTATGTGTTTTACCTGTGGGAGTAGTAAGTTCCTATGATATAGTTGTTGATTATGAGGCTTGTACGGGGGATATAAGTAAGGTATACCATAGTTTGAGGATGATTTTTATGGCACCAATGTACATGTAATTGATCACCCGTTTCACCTAAGAATGGGTTTGAGACACCCTAGTGTTTAGTATTATGTTGATTGGGTGATTGAGATTTTAGTGCAAAGATAGAGTTACTTATTGAACATCTCGAGATGAATTAGAATGTCATTTGAGAACGATTCTATATATGGGTAAAGTCGAGTGCAAGGCAGTAAATGTAGCTTTTATTGGTTAAAATGCAAATTTTGTAGCTTGCGTTCTTATAATAGAATGACATATAAGGTATCGAGAATTTTCATTAGTATAAGATGAAATGTTTCAAAAAAATGATGAGTTTGATTTGTGGGTTACTATAGAGGTGTATACTAGATGGACACATGGATCGTTGGTGTGTTTCGAGGAAACCACTTGTAATGTATTGAAGTAAATGTGTTGTTAATATCTCTAAGAAGAGAATTGTGTTTGATGATAATGTTGACTCTTGTGTGCTTAGGAGAATTCCCATCTCCATTGTGTTTAGTGAACCATCATAGAAGAGCTTGAGGTAAATTTAAGGATGGAATAAATTGTCATAAGCATGATTAAGGGTAAATTAAAATCGTTGCGATAAGCTTTGGCGACAATCTTGTAATGATGGAATCATAATTAAGACGTATATGAATTATTATGGTTTAGATGTTGTACAATAAGTGTAACTTTGGGACTTTGGTTTAAAAGGAACTACAGATGGTAGAATTGATAAGTTTAAGAGTTAATGAGGCTTGATGAATCACGCATAGTGGAGATTCCCGTTAAGAATTCACTTGATGATCATGATGGATTATAGGCACGAGGTAATTCGAGTTAACGTTGAGTAAGTGTTTGTGTACTTCGTGGGTTCCTTAGTAGAGAATAATGTTGTTGTTAAAAACTAGTGGTGCTGAAGTAATGCAAAAGTGAGTATTTCTATCAACCTAAGTGTCTGAATAATATGTTGCATTTAATATGTAATTCATATGCACATGTAAACATTAGGTTACATTTACTGGTAATGTCATGCATATATGTATGAGACCTATACCAAGGGCATAATTATCATCTACTTGTCCTTATTGCCCTTGCGACGAAAGCTTTTGAAGCCTTTTCAGAAGGGCCCCTGAATTGGTTGTCAAGAGATATTTGTCGAAGAACTATGTTGGTAGTATGTAGATAGAAATTGACCGATCCTATCACCAAATGGAATGGAACAGTAAAATGAATGATTGTATGTGAGTAACATTATGTTCTTAATGTGTTTACACATTGTTATGAACGTGTCATATGCTTGAGCGCTATCCTACGTAAATAAATGATTATTTTGATAAATTTGTGATTACCCTATTTGTATGTTGTATGTTGGGGGATGATTATACCCTTAAAAATAATTTACGGTGTGCTAACAAGTAACTATTATTGGATAATTGTGGGTTAATTAATAATTAGTGGATGTAGCCCAAAAGTGTTATAATATTATAATTGACACTACAAGGTTAATTGTATAACAATAAATTATTAACGTTAAATATAATTAAATTGTGATCGCATATATTTGTGATTATTTGAACCTGTGACAAATTCGGGGACGAATTCTCTTAAGGGGGAGAGGGTGTAACACCCAAGATTTTAGTAAGCATAACTACCTCATAACTTGTAACACCCAAGTGTTTTGAAATGCATTCTAACCTTAATAACATGATAATAAATTGTTAATGTGTGTTAATTGATTGAATTACATGTATATGTTTTGAATTCCAAGTTGAATAGGGGGATGTTGATACCCTAATATGGCTTGTTGTGAATTTGGCAATGTTGGAATAAAACTCCAAAACAGCTCTGGGTGCGAAATATTTCCCACCCAGGGTGCGATATATTCTGGAATTGTAGTTGTCTTAACATTTTAATTTCGTGGGTGCGAAATATTTCCCACCCTAGGTGCGATTGTTACTGTTTCAAATCTGCCAATATAGCTGCTTCAGTTTCGCAGGTGCGAAATATTTCCAACCCTGGGTGCGAAACCTGCTGGAATTTGTTGAATAGTTGAGACCAATTTGACTAATCATGATTAGTTAGGGTTAAGTATAATTAATTATATTAATCATGATTAAGGGGTCTTAAGTATGATTAATTAGTGTTAATCAAGATTACTTAGATTAATCTTAGATTAATGTCAACCAATGAGGTTGTGACACCTCATGCTTTGTGGGGGGACCTTTCCCACCTTTATCTTCAGCTGAATAAAGCCAAGACATACCTCTTCCACCTCCTAAATTAACCATTTTCGTACTCAAAGAGAGAGAGAGAGACAGAGAGAGAGAGAGAGAGAGAGAGTAAAAACATAGGGTTTTTGAGTGAATTTCTTGGAATTGAAGGCCTAAAACTCATCCTTTGACAATACCATCTTCATTAAAGTTGTAGAGCTCATCAAGGGGAGTGTTTTGAACCAAAAATATTCTGAAACCATTGGTGTTTAAGATCTACAAGAGGTAGGGGGATTTACTTGCTTATGTTTGTTCATTAATTCCATGTTATTAAGCTATATTGATGAATATCTTGATGAATTCCATGATGAAACTCTTATGTATAAGACTTGAATCATTTGGAGATGATTAGTTGATTAATTATATGTAGTAAATTGTGAATTTGGTGTTAAACTCCTTGTAGACTTGGTAAAGGCTTGTGATTCATAAAGTTTGGGGCTTGTATTATTATGTTGTGCAATTATATGAAGACTATGATTTGAACCTTGTAGTGGTATGAACAACATCAGCTAGGTTGCATTGTATTGGTGGAGTATCAATGGGTTTACTTTATAACTCATTGCCACTCTTGCTTGGCACTAAATGGTATTATGAAGAACTTGTCAATTCCATGACTTTGAGTATGAAAAACATGTGGATATAACACCAAGTGATGTTTGATTGTAACAACAACAAGAGTGTGAACAACAAGTGGTTTGAACAACATGTTATGGGGGTTTAGAACGTTCCTCTGATAATCCCGGGGCAGAGATACATTTAGAGTTAGCAGCGAAGTTCTATTCTTGCCCAACCCCTCCATTACGGCCATAATGGAGGAAGACACTTCACTGATTGTGTTGTGAGTAGTCCATGCGTGTTGCTAGGGTTGTAGGGACCTAGTCCGTGTTGACATATCCCTGGAAAATAACAACATGTTTGAGATGCTTCATGATCAAGAATGAGAGTGGTGTTGGATGGAAGCGGCAGGTCGGAGATGATTCTCGACCTTTGTGTCCTACTTATCTTGGCTCAGGCCCTAAATGAACAACATGTGATTGAACTACTTGCTTAGTTGTGATATGAACTGTTTAGCATCATGGCACTTCTTTATGATGCATTCATGCATAGCATGCATAAGTATAGTTGAACCCTACTGAGTTTCGACTCACCCTTTATTATTTGTTTTCCTTAGATCACAGTCAGGCAGAGAGACAAGCGTGAGCAAGAGTGCAAAGCCGGAGTGCTAGAGGTTGTAATTTTTTTGGGGTAGCATTCTTGGTTTATAATGGTTGTAGCTGCGCTACTTATTCTGCTGTGTAGGAAGAATAGTATCTTCCTTTGTTTTGTTAAAATTGGGAACTAGTAACTTTTGTAACCTATTGTTAGTCTTTGGGAGACTTATGTTTATAATCTTGTGTTTTTCAAAACATACTTTCTTTACTTTTAATGACAGGGTTTAATTGTGAAACCAACCGATTGATCACATTCTAAGTTGAGTCCCACGTAGGGGCTGATTTGGGGCGTGACAGCTGCGATTATGGCTAGATTTAAGTGATATTGAGTTGTCGTCAATGCAATTGAAATTGGGTGTTAGGGTTTTTGTTGATGAAATCGAATGGCATCTTGCTTATATTGTGGATTTGTTTTGATGATAAATGCAATTCTATGAAATTGATGTGCAATTTCGTATAATTGTCTAGTGCTCTATTGATTGGATTAATTGCAATTTTGTTAAATGAATTACTTATATGGATGGAGACTTAGTGTTTATTGTTTTTTTACTTTTTTGAAACGACTAACATGTAGGGGTAATTTTGAATCACCAAATTATGAAACGAATTGAATTGGTTCGTTCGATTTGATATCGAGTTAGTACGGTTTTGTTTTGGTTTGAAAAATTATATATATATATATATATATATATATATATATATATATATATACATTTATTTATTTATTTATTATTTATATTATCTACTATTAGATATTTATTAAAATTTATTTATTTTTTAAAAGCCTTTAGCGACGGAAATTTCCGTCACTGAAATTAAAATTTAATTATTTTTTAAAAGCTTTTAGGGACGAAAAATTCAGTCGCTAAAATTAAAATTTAATTATTTTTTAAAAGCCTTTAGCGACGAAAAATTTCGTCGCATAAATTAAAATTTAATTATTTTTTAAAAGCCTTTAGCGACGGAAATTTTCGTCGCTGATATTAACCATTAGCGACAGAAATTGGTCCGTCGGACATTTACGACGCAGGATCAGCCACGGGCCACCGACGGAAAAATTCCGTCGCTGGGGAGGCATTAGCGACGGAATCTAGTCTTTAGCGACGGAAAATTCCGTTGATAAAGGTCATTTTTCTAATAGTGCGAACCAAAGAATGGAAGAACCTATAGGACGGAATATGGAAGTAGTAGTAAATCAAAGAACTATAAATGATTATAGTCGACCTATGTTGAATGCAACAACATCATGTCTAGTCTTACCGGAAGCAGTAAGAAATTTCGAACTAAAAGGTCATTATTTTAATATGATACCTTCATTTCATGGAATGCCAGATGAAGATCCAGTAAGTTTCCTTAAAGAATATGAATATATGATGAGGACCTTTCCATTAGGAGGTTTGACTGAAATCCAAGTAAAAATGAAATATTTTCCAAGTGCATTAAAAGAATTGACGAAAAAATGGTTTATGAATCTAACACCTAGTAGTATTTATACTTAGGCTCAATTATATGATTTGTTTATGGGTAAATATTATAAACATGCATCTCTTACAGAATACAGAAAACAAATCATGTCTTTTCAAAATGAACCAGGAGAAACATTCCACGAAGCATGGGATAGATTTAAAAATTTACTTTTCATGTGTCCTCATCATAATCTTTCTCAAGATGTGTTAGTACTTCAATTCTATCATGCTCTTTCGTCTGCTTTATAAACTATGGTTGATAGTGCGGCTAGTGGTTCTATTAATAGAATGACACCAGGCGCACTAGAAGAATTATTTGAGATGTTAAGTGCTAATTCTCAACAGAAAAGTGCAAGAGGTAAAAGTAGAAGTTTATTTCAAGTACAAGAAAAACCAGAGATGAATATGCAAGCTCAATTTGAAAATTGGAAAATTCAAGAAGCATTTGCTATTTTTGGATTAAATTTTCATGCTACTAATTTTTGTCCATTTAATGCTATGTATTCTGAACAGGTTAATGTCATGAACATGTATCCTCAAAGAAAAAGGAATGATCCTTACTCGAACTCATATAATCCTGGTTGGAGGAATCATCCTAATTTCTCATGGGGAGGAAATAAACCATTACAACCTCAAGAATTCCCAGATCAATGACAATTACGAATTGAAGAAGTATCAAAGTCAGATGGAGCTAATAAAGGGCAAGTTGCTCTTAACAAATATGTGCTAGAAGAGTTGGAGAATTTAAGGAATAAACTTGCAAAAGTTGAAAACTAGAAAAGAGAAGAAGGGAAGTTCCCCAGTCAAACTGAACAAGCAAAATCTATCACTACTCTATGAAGTGGTAGAGTAATTGGAGAGGAGGTAAGTAATCCTATTCAATCTTCTAATGTGCCTGATGAAGTAATTAACTCTGAAAAAGAAGTTGAAAAGGATAAAAGTATAGATAATCAAGTTAAAGAAAAAGAAGAAGGAAAAGAAGTATCAAATAAAGATATTCAAGAAGAAGTAACTCAAGAAAGAGAACAAGTGGAAGAGGAACCTTATGTGGCACCACCACCATATGTTCTTCAAATACCATTCCCTAGAAGACTTATGAAAAACATAATGGATAAACAATTTTCGGAAATTTATAACATGTTATCCAAAGTGAATATTAACCTTCCTTTGCTTAATGTTATTAAAAATATTACAGCCTATGCTAAGTTTTTCAAAGACCTTCACTCTAAGAAACACAAATTCGAAAATAATGAAAAAAATATTGTTTATGAAAACGTATGTGCAGTTTTACAACCCGAACTTTCCCCCAAATTGAAAGATCTTGGTAGCTTTAATATCCAAGTCTCATTGGATAGTTCTAAAAAGATGAAGGCTATGTTAGATTTAGGAGCAAGTATTAATTTGATGCCTTTTGCAGTCTATAAATAATTAGGGTTGGGAGATCTGAAACCCACTAATATGTCTTTACAATTAGCTGATCGTTCAGTTAAACATCCTTTGGGTATAGTAGAAGGCATTCTAGTTCAGGTAGATAAATTAATCATTCCGGTTGATTTTGTGGTTCTAGAGATGAAAAGGAAAATATGCACAAACAATGAAGTCTCTATCTTGTTAGGCAGACCTTTTATGGCCACTGCCAACACAATGATAAATGTTAAAAATGGTAAACTCACAATGTCAGACATGGGTGAAACTGTAGAAATCTCAGTTTTTGATGCAATGAATAGACCGAGTGACATGAATGCATGTTTCTGAATCGATGAAATTGAAAAACTGACAACCCAAACCTTTGAAGAAATTGTGAGGATGATGATTATGAGAAAGATGTGTATGTAAGCCATGATGATAGAACTTTCTCTCATATAAAATTCGATATTGAAGAGTTAGAAAGAGAACTTCGCGAGACTGATGAGAGAAAAGAGAGAGAAAGATTAGAAGCCCTTAAGAATAAAGATAAAACCAAAATGGAAGAGTCTGAATCAAAAAATATTTTTGATAAAATAGAAATAGAGGAGGATGAAAATAATGAAGAAGAAGATGTGGAAATTCTAAAATCTATTTTTGAAGAAATAGAAATAGATGAAGAAAGAGTAGAAAACATTAAGGAGGATAAAGAAGAGACGATTAAACCTAAAAATCCTGAATTTATTCCGTCTATTAAATCTCCTCCTGAAGTAGAATTAAAGCCCTTACCACCCCACTTAAAATATGCATTTTTAGGGGAAGGTAAAACTCTACCTGTTATAATTGTTGCAGATTTAACAGAAGAAAAATAAGCAAGCCTATTAAAAGTTTTATGGACACATAAGGAGGCTATAGGTTGGTCCTTAACAGATTTAAAAGGCATTAGTCCCTCTATGTGTATGCATAAAATTCATTTAGAAGAAGGTAGTAAACCTTCTAGAGAAAGACAAAGAAGACTTAACCCTCACATGGAAGAGGCAGTGAGAAAAGAAGTACTTAAGATTTTTGATGTGGGCATAATTTACTCGATATCTGATAGCAAATGGGTTAGTCCAGTCCAAGTAGTTCCTAAGAAATCAGGAATTACAGTGGTTAAAAATGATAAAGATGAGTTAGTTCCCACACGAACTATCACTGGTTATAGAATGTGCATACATTTGAGGAAATTAAATGCGGCAACTAGGAAGTACCACTTTCCCCTTCCATTTATTGATCAAATCCTTGAAAGACTAGCTGGTCATGAATATTACTATTTTCTTGATGGTTTCGCTGGCTACAACCAAATCCCTGTAGCACCCGAAGACCAAAACCACTTTTACATGTCCCTTTGGTACCTTTGCATTTAGGAGAATACCCTTTGGACTTTGTAATGCCCCAACTACTTTTCAAAGATGCATGATTTATATATTTTCAGATTTAGTGGAAAGATGTGTTGAAGTATTCATGGATGATTTTTCAGTATTTGGGAATTCTTTTGACCATTGCCTAGAAAATCATACATCGGTTTTGAAAAGATGTTGTGAAAATAATTTGACCCTTAGTTGAGAGAAAAGCCATTTCATGGTTAAACATGGAATTGTCTTAGGTCATGTTGTGTCTGACAAAAGAATTGAAGTTGATAAGACAAAAATTGAAGTTATATCACAACTACCTCCTCCAACTTCTGTCAAAGGTGTTAGATATTTTCTAGGACACGCAGGTTTTTATAGAAGATTTATAAAAGACTTTTCAAAAATCTGTAAACCTTTATGCAATCTGTTGCAAAAAGATACCGAATTCATTTTTTATCAAGAATGCTTAAATGCATTTAATTTATTAAAAGAACGATTAACATCATCCCCAATTTTAACCGGCCCCGATTGGTCTCTTCCTTTCGAGATCATGTGCGATGCTTCGGACTTTGCAATTGGAGCTGTGTTAGGTCAAAGGGTAGATAAGAAACCACATATAATTCATTATGCTAGTAGGATATCGAATGATGCACAACTTAATTATACAACCATAGAAAAAGAATTTGTAGCAGTTGTGTACGCATTAGAAAATTTTAGACTATATTTATTAGGATCAAAAGTTATTATATTTTCTGATCATGCAGCCCTAAAATATCTTTTGAGTAAGAAAGAGGCAAAGCCTAGACTCATAAGATGGATGTTATTGTTGCAAGAATTTGACATTACTATTAAATATAAAAAGGGAACGAAAAACGTCGTAGCCGACCATTTGTCTAGGTTGGAATTTTCACCTTTACTTGAACGTCAATTTCTTGACAATAGAATTCCTGTAAACGAAGACTTCCCTAATGAACAATTATTAGCAGTTAAAGATACAGATCCTTGGTATGCTGATTATGTCAATTATTATGTTTCTGATCTCATCAACCCTGATTTTGATTTCTATCAAAGAAAGAAATTTTTAACAGATGCAAAGAATTATTTTTGGGAAAAACCTCATTTATATAAAATGTGTTCCGACTCTATAATTAGGAGATGTGTTCCAGAACAAGACCAATAGAGTATTATGGCATTTTGTCATGAATACTCTTGTGGTAGTCATTTTAGTGGTAATAAAATTGCTAGAAAAATTTTGCAATCTGGATTATATTGGCCTTCTGCTTTTAGAGACTGTGACATATTTTACAAAATTTGTGATAAATGTCAAAAAACCGGTGGAATTGGAAAAAAGGAATGAAATGCCCTTGCATATGAATATAGTTGTTGAAATTTTTGATGCTCGGGGCATTGATTTCATGGGACCTTTTCCAGTCTCTAACGGTTGTGAATATATTTTAGTTGCTATTGATTATGTGTCTAAATGGATAGAGGCTATTGGTATTAAAAATAATGATGGAAAAACTGCTGTCAAATTTTTGGAGGATATTTTTGCTAGGTTCGGAGTACCGAGGGCCATAATTAGTGATCAAGGAACACACTTCACTAATAGATTGCTAAATTCAGTCCTTATAAAATATGGTGTAACTCATAAGTTAGCTACACCATATCATCCTCAGACTTCCAGCCAAGTAGAAGTTAGCAATAGACAAATAAAAACAGTATTGGAAAAGACTGTGAGACCAAATCGTAAAGATTGGGAGCCTAAACATAAAGATGCTCTTTGGGAATACCGAACTGCATATAAAACCACAATAGGAATGAGTCCTTACAGGATGGTGCATGGCAAGGCTTGTCATCTGCCAATTGAGATTGAACACAGGGCCTATTGGGCCGTAAAAAAACTTAACTTTGATTTAACTTTGGCCGGTGAGGAAAGACTGTTCCAGTTGAATGAATTAGAAGAACATCGGTTAAATTCGTATGAGAATGCTAAAACTTATAAAGAAAAGACCAAGAAATATCATGATATGGGATTAGCTAACAAGATGTTTCGTCCAGGATTAAAAGTCCTTCTTTTTAATTCTAGACTTAGATTATTTCCCGGAAAATTGAGATCAAAATGGTCTGGTCCTTTCATCATAGTTCGAATTTATCCTCATGGAGCGATTGATATTAAGAACCCAAAGACCAACGAAATATTTAAAGTTAATGGTCAACGACTCAAACCATACCTTGAACCCATGTCAATAGAGAGGACAATAGAACTTATTCGTCTCTCTGACAATGAACCCCCAAGAGATTAGGTTTGCAGTTGGGTCGAGCCAAAGACGTTAAACAAGTGCGCTAGGGGGGAGGCAACCCACTTTGATGAATTTTATTTACTTTGAGTGTAATTTAAATATGTTGTTTTCCATCTTATTAAATTTTGGACATTTAATTTAAAATTCTAATATGCCAAAATTCAAGTTTGGGGGAGAAAAGCATCGTAGTGTTGTATTTATATGTTGTTAATATTTTAGTTTAGAGTTTGTGTAGAATTTTCAGAGTGCAGGAAAGAAACGGACCTAACGGAACGTAATGGAACATAATAGAAGGACTAAACTGCAAAACTGTCAAAATTCTGAAAGCAGAAATCGTGTGAAAACTTCTGGTGACCTTGCGGCCGCAAGGCCCTAATAAATGCCGGAATTTTGACCGTCAGACCTCATCAGAATCCGTGCATCGATCGGAGACCTTGGGCGCAAGGCCTAAAGACCTTGCGCCGCAAGCCTCCCTTTATAAGCAGTACCCGGGCAGCCTCCAGCAGATCACTCTGACAATTTCATCCCTCTCTCTCAGGCAACAGCAACCGATCTCTCTCTTCCTCTCACAAATCCGGTGAAGCTTCCAAAATTCCGGCCAAGACTCAAGCCAAGATACTTCTTTTTTCTTCAAAGCTTCATCTCCTCCTCCACCCTCATTCCATTCCATCAAGTTTGAAGAAACGACAGCCACCATTTTTTCCGGCGAAAGCTTCAAGAAATCCGGCCAACCTCCTTAATCTACTAAAGCTTGCAATCCAAGTATTTTCAAACGCTCTCATTTAAATTTTTGACGTGCCAAAATGATTGCATGCTAGGGTGATAGATTTGTTTTGCGTAAATTTTATTTTTGCATGCTTTATTTGTTAGGTTGTGATAAATTTTAATTTTAAAAAGAGAGTAGATTTTTAATTTATTTTTGTGCTTAATTAATATGGCTCCTAAGCGTAGAAACACTGGCCCGTCCACGTCCTACTCCCAAGAGGAAGAGCAAGATTATGATGCCCACCGCTTTTTATTTTGAGGCTTCTGAGAGCTATACTAGAAAGCTCTCCAAGAGCATAATCCCCGAATGGGATTTTAAGCTCAAGACTTTGTCCTCCCCGACCATTTCTATCGCCGTAGGTGGGCAAGTCTCATTGCTTTCTCCTGCATGGCCATCGTGGCCATAGTCCAGTGAATTTACGCCAATGGCCAAATTGGCATAGATGGTAGTGTGATAGAGACCATTAGTGTAGGGATATAGATGTTAGTTTTATGTCCCAAGACATTAACCGTTATTTTGGCACTTCCAACTTTGCAACGGTGCCGACCAAGACAACCTCAACCTTTCTACCCCGTTTTTTCGAGGTGGTAAATGCGACTATCGCAACACCGGTGTGTGGTCTGGACCTTCAACCAAAACCCACCTTTCCGTGCTCTGCACCATGGAGAGACCCATCTCACGAACACCCGCCAAAGCCGTGTTCAAATTTATCTGTGCACGACTCATGCCTTCCAGTCACCAACACACAGTGACTTGGAATAAGGCTGTCTTGATTTACACCATCCTTATGGGTGGGTCTGTCGATGTTGGCCGCCTGATCAACGGCCAATTACGGACCCTTATTAGAGGTACTACAAACGCGAGATTCGCGTTCCCGAGTTTGATTACCTGGACTATGTGGTCGTTGAGTCGAGTGGGCTCTAGATGCGGAGAGAATTCGGGGAGGTGCGGAGCATTACGAGGGTCTGTATTGTTTGAGCACGCTTGATCGCGAGTGAGAGGCCCTGTAAGGAGGTGGTGCTCGAGGAGGAGGATCCATTGGAGGCGATCTCCAACAGTGAAGGAGGAGATTGTCCTCCAAAATGAGATGAAAAGTCAACAGCTGGCACAAGTGCGTCGACTGCATTCTTATTGGGCTAGTTGGATTAACCGTGTGGGGATAATGTCTCCACATTTTTGGGATGCCACCCGCCACGATCCCCGAGTTTCGCCCCTCTTCTATTTCCTCCCGACTCACCATGAGTCTGAGCCCAAGTTTCTTCCTATTTCGTTAGTGGGCCTGCTTTGTCCTTTGATATTTATCCTCCTCCATCAATCCTCTCATATGTTCCTCAATTTTGGGGAAAAAATAAAAATTATGTTGGGGGGGAATTCTAAGCCCGTAGTCTTTGCAGGTCCCAGCCTATGGAAGAATGGAGTTGGGCTACGTTTTGGTGGGGAAAATTTCTTTTCCTCTATCGTGTCTTCTCCTCACCCGCCTTTCTTGCTTTTTAATTTTTCTTATTTTCTGAGATGTTGTCGTGACTGAATACTATAATATTTGGTTCTTGCGGGTACCAAGATGGGGACCAATCATCAATTGTGTCATCATCATCTCCAAATTTTTTATAAAAAATGAAAAAAATAAATAAATATTTTAATTCAAAATTTTCATCCTTGAGTCTTTGTGTGGTCGCATCAGTCGATGAGGAGTTAATGCAATGA
Organism: Codonopsis lanceolata; assembly: GCA_013146195.2. Classification (NCBI taxonomy): domain Eukaryota; kingdom Viridiplantae; phylum Streptophyta; class Magnoliopsida; order Asterales; family Campanulaceae; genus Codonopsis; species Codonopsis lanceolata. The sequence continues at coordinate 150,798,993 of CM028380.1, forward strand.
ACCACATAACTTTTCCATAGATCATTCTCGAAATTTACTTGATTTTGCAAAATTCTTGATTTTCTCCAAATCTCTCAAGCACCTACAACCTACCATAATTATGGATTGATTAGAATATTTTTAT
>CM028380.1:150799216-150823491 GCA_013146195.2 Codonopsis lanceolata
ACTGTGATAATGGAGTTAGGGTTAGAAATTTCTTACCATTAGAAGATTAGCGGAAGAAGAAGATGAAAAGGAAGTGAATGCAGAGAATCAACTAACGAGCAGGCGAAGGAACCGGGAATTCTTAGAGAGAAAGAAAGTTTTAGAGAATAGCAAGAGGCAGTTTTTGTGAAATTAAGTTTTTGGCGGTTGAGGTTTATAAACAAAAGGCGTGCCGTGATCATAGAACTTGTGAAATGTCATTAAGTCGACGCCTTTTGATGACAAGACTTAATGAATAGCGGCTTTTAGGAAAGAGAAATACCTTTTCATAAATTATCTCAACTAAATTTGAAATCGGGTCCTCACAATTTTCATAAGCAACGCTTAAAACTAAGAATTTAGAAAGCTTACCTTTTCTCGATAGCTGTAAAAATTCTTGACTTTACTCCTTAAAAGTAATAAGGCGCTTAAGAAAAATTGTCAAGTGCTTAAAAATTATCAAGATGCGCTTAAAATTTAAAAAAAAAATTAATTTTAAAACTTAAAAAATATTATAATGAAAAATTAATTTTAATTAAAACTAAATTTAAGCAGTTGGGTCAAGCATGCCAAGTTCTCCCCTGAGATAAGCAAACATGTCTACTTCTAGAGCTTTGGTGAAGATATGCGCGATTGATGGTAGAGTTGAAATGTACTTCATGCTAATGTTTCTCTTTTCTACATTGTCCCTTAGAAAGTGATGCTCGCGATATCGATAGCCAGTTTTAGGGAGTGCATCACGGAAGGATTATGGTGATGGAGATTCTTGAGGTGTTATCACACATGATTGGGCAATACGCTACTTTGATAATAAGTAGTCTGCTTGTTGTTTGATCGAGCGATTGGCGGCCGTACTACCGGCACCTATGTACTACTGGCCGATGGTAGAGTTGGAAACCGATGCTTGTTTCTTGCTAGCCGGGGGAGACAAGTCTGTCTCTAGAAATTGACAAGTTCCACTTGGTGCTTTTCTATCAATTTGGCAACCAGCATAGTTGGCATCGAGTAACCAACCAAGTTGAAAGATTCCCTTGGATACCGATACCTAAGTTGGTGTCGATACATGCCAATGATTCTTTTGGTTGTAAGAAGATGTGACTCACGAGGGTCTGCTTGAAATCTAGCACACACCCCAACAGCATACACTATGTCAGGTCTGCTAGCGGTGAGATAAAGCAGAGATCCGATTATCCCCCTATAGTGGGTGATATCAACTTTCTTTCCTTGTAAGTCTTTTGTAAGTTTACATTTGGCAGCCATTGGTGTATCAAAGGTGTTTGTTATTTCCAATCCAAACTTTTTGACAAGATCTTTAGCATACTTTGATTGACTGATGAATATTCCTTTGTTGGATTGTTGAATTTGAAGACCCAAGAAGAATGTGAGTTCTCCCATCATACTCATTTGAAATTTTCCAGTCATGAGTGTTTCAAATCGCTTACACAGCTTCTCATTGGTAGATCCGAAGATAATATCATCAACGTAAATTTGTACCAGCAGAGAATGTCCTTTGTGCTTGAGGATGAAGAGAGTGGTGTCGATTTTGCCTCGCACAAATCCTTGTTCTATTAAGAATTTGGATAGAGTTTCATACCAGGCCCGAGGAGCTTGCTTAAGACCATAGAGAGCCTTTTTAAGCTTGTAGACGTGAGTTTCTTTTTCCTTTCCACAAAGCTCCACAAAGCCTGGAGGTTGAGCAACGTAGACCGTTTCTTGAAGATCACCATTTAGAAATGCGCTCTTGACATCCATTTGATACAACACAAAGTCCTTGTATGTAGCATAGGCTAAGAAGATTCTGATAGCTTCCAATCTTGCTACTGGAGCAAACGTTTCATCATAGTCAATTCCTTCTTCTTGACGATATCCTTGTGCAACGAGTCTTGCTTTGTTTCTCACTATGTTCCCATCCTCATCCTTCTTGTTTCTGAACACCCATTTTGTGCCAATGACAGTATGATCAGCAGGCTTTGGGACTAGCTTCCATACTTGGCATCGTTCAAATTGCTGAAGTTCTTCTTGCATGGCTTCCAGCCAACTTGGATCTTGAAGAGCTTCATCGATCTTCTTTGGCTCTTCTTCGAAGAGGCAATGCGGCGAACATACATTCATTTTGGAGGATCTTCCGTCCGCTCCAACATGAATGTCACCAATGATTTGAGAGATTGGATGGTCTTTACATGTTCTTGTGACAGCAGGAATGTGATGATTTGTTGCTGTTTCTTCATGACAAGGTTCAGAAGGAGGGCTAGAAGGAAGATCAGTTGTGTCTTGATGAGTGTTTTGTTCAGAATTTGGTTCATAGGTGAGTTGAGGAATAGGATTTTCAGGTTTAGAAACAAAGGGTTCTGGAATTGAGTTTTCTTGAGCAGGGTTGAAGTCTTCTGGTGACCCATTTGATAATAAATGATGGTCAGGAATATTTGATTGAGTTGCTGGTGATGGATTAGGTATATGAGAGGTTGATGGTTGGGAGGTACCTGTCTCAACATTAACAAAGTCATCAGCAACATTTGGAGCCACGTGTGGCTCTAATAAATCAAATTCATCAAATGAGACATGAACAGATTCAACTATTTTTAATGATCGTTTGTTGAAAACCCTGTAAGCTTTGGAGTGTAAAGCATAGCCTAAAAATACACCTTCATCGGCTTTGTGATCAAATTTGCCTCTGTAGTCATTACCATTGTAGACTACGAAACACTTACAGCCGAAGATTTTAAAAAATACAATGTTTGGGGCTTTACCTCTCCAAAGTTCATAGGGTGTTTTACCGTGAAATTTGTTGATCAGCGATCTATTCTTAGTGAAGCATGTTGTGTTGACGGCTTCTGCACAGAAGTGTTTGGGCAACTTTGCTTCAGTGAGCATAGTTTTAGCAGCTTCGATAAGTGTTCTGTTTTTCCTCTCTGCAACGCCATTCTGCTGCGGAGTCTTTACAGCAGAGAAGTTGTGACCAATGCCGTGATCATCACAGTAATTTGCTATTCCATTGTTGGTGAACTCAGTACCATTGTCTGATCGAACGTCACTGATTTCATCGAGTTTCTGCGTTTGCAGTCTTTTGAACAATGCTGTAAGTAGATCGTATGTGTGATCTTTAGAAGACATCATCTCTGTCCAAGTGTATCTGGTATAATCATCCACTATTACAAGCGTGTATCTGTAGCCACCATAGCTAATAGTAGTGACTGGTCCGAAGAGATCCATGTGTAGGAGTTGTAGAGGTCTCGTCGTTGAGAGTCCTGGTTTGCTTTTGAAGGATGTTTTTGAAAGCTTTCCCAGTTGACAGGCTTTACACGCGCGATCATGATCGCGAAGAACCTTTGGCAATCCTTTAACTAGACCTTCTTTGGATAGCTTGGCCGGATATTTGAAGTTCAAATGGTCGAGTCTTTTATGCCACAATTTTGTCTTGAAAGCGTAGTTTGCCACAAGACATAGACTAGCGGTAAGCATTCAAATCTATCACATAGACATTCCCTTGTGTCTCGTGTCCGGTAACAAGGTTGAGCAGAGACGGATCCTTGATATCACATCTGTTTGAAGAGAATTGACAGATAAGCCCTTTGTCACAGAATTGAGAAATACTCAGAAGATTGTGTTTCAAGCCTTCTACTAGAGAGACTTTTCCAATAGAAAGATTTCCTCGAATGATGGATCCATAACCAATTGTTCTTCCTTTAGCATTGTCTCCAAAGATGACTGGAGGACCTTCTGCTTCAGAGATGTTAGAGAGAAGGCATGATTCTCCGGTCATGTGTCTTGAGCAGCCGCTATCTAGATACCATACATCTTTCTTTTACGAACTGGAATCGACCATGAAGCACACCCGAGATGTAAAGGTAAGAAAATCATGGTCCCTTTTTATTTTTCTTATGGGTCCAAATGGTTAGCGTATTTTTGGAACCCATACTTGCCCGATTTTTGAATATGGGATCCAAAGCGGAAGCTTTATGATGGATTTCACAGACATTCATGGACCAAGTGGCCAAAACACTTGCAAAATGTACGTGATGGAAATTACGTAAGTCTATATGATCATGTCTGGGTATTGTGAGTCTTTTGAACATTTTTAATGACAAGCGCTTTTGAATTAGCGCACTTGTTGACAAAGTGCTTAGGGGCATTGTGTGGGGCTTCTTGAGTCTCATATACACGGTTTTTGCTTTAGCAAAAGAGTGTTTGCCTTGGCAAGAGACTTAGATACCTCATACATTTTGCCTTTAAGCTTGGTATCAACATTACTGTAGCAAAGAGCACCATCTCTAGTGTTGTTGATGAATCGATAGGTTTGAGCGCACTTTTCGTAGGCCCAAACAGCGGCCAGCCTTTGCTTTCACGAAGTGCCGGTGGAGGGTCGTTGTAGGTCCGCACCACCTTTAGCGATTTATCTCCGCCAGATGATTGTTTTGCTTTCAAAGCTTCACTGCTTTTTGATAATTTGAACCTTAGGGTATTTATAAGGAGTAGCGGATAACCAATTCCTTCTTTACCCTTGTTAGGTTTCTACGATATTGTACAGAATATTACTATTCACCGTAAAATGTTCATTTTCCCTGCTCGAGAGGTTGCACTTAAGTATTTTCAGAGAAACCTAGCCCTGCATTTATCTGTTGAAGGCTTCTGATCTCCGAGAATTTGATCAAAGACTGCCGTTGAGTTATTCCACGAGTTGATGGTTTTTTGCAACTCATCTTTCTCAGCAGATATCTCTTTGGCATGATCAATAAGGCAGGCAACCTTTTCATTGAGAAACTTGTTCTCTTCTTTTAACTTGATACTTTCCTCCCTGGATTCCATGGAGAGTTTTTAACTCGGCTTCCAAAGATGGATTTCTCGATTCCCTTCTCATGACTTTTAGCTAACTTAACGTAAGCCTTTCTAAATTCATTGAATTCCTCTAGCATGTCTTGAGCATCTTTGAGAATTTCTTCTTTTGAAGGCTCTTCAGGAGATTGTTCAATGTTAGCTTGAATAGGAGAGTATTTAACTTCACTATCTGAGTCATAGGTGGGTGGTGACTCTAGAGCAACAAGGCAAATGTGTGCCTGCTCAGTGAGTCATCACTATCATCCTCATCGAATCGGTTTCAAACCAAGTAGATACATGGTTTTCTAAGTCCTCACCAGGAAGACCTCTATGTTTACAAAAAGATTTAGATGGTCTTCTTTTATAGGCTTCATATTTTGGCTTAGGACATTTAGAAGCAAAGTGACCAGGCCTCCTGCAATTGTAGCAAACCAACTCATTTTTGTGTGAGTTTTTCGCCAGACTTTTCGAAAGTCTCCGGTTTGCTTCTTTCTTTTTGTTAAATTTTGAGAATTTTTGAAACTTCTTAACGAACATAGCAAATTGTTCGTCAGAAAGAATTTCGTTCTCATTTAAAGAAGTAGATGGTTTATTTTCTTCAAGGTGAATTTCGAGAAATAGCGTAAAAGGAAGGAAGTTTAAAATGTTTGTCCTGTTCTTGAGCTTGAAGTAATTCTTGCTCATAGACGTTAAACTCGCATACAAACTTCGAGGTGCATGGAGTTCAAGTCTTTGACTCTTTTATTGCGTTGGTTTTTGCCACAAACTTCCTAAAGAAGCTAAAAATCTCATATTTACTTCTTTAACACTATATTCCTTTCCTAAAGAGTAGCAATTTACTACCTCACAAAAAATCGTAGAGGCTTGCCTGAGAGTCTCCTTAGGATCTTTTCTGAATGAATCGAATTGTTGAATATAATTGTACTTCCTGTTGTCTCTGGTAGGTAGATCTCCTTCAAGATATTCCACCAAGGCTTCCCACATTTCCTTGGCAGTTTTGCATCTGATGATCTGTTGATATGTGCTTGTGTCGACAGAGCTGGATATGATATGAATAGCCTTGCTGTCGAGTTCAACTAGCCTCCTTTCTTCGTCTGTCCATTCGTTCATGGATTTAGGTATCTCGGGAGGACCACTGGCTACTTCTGCAAGTAGGTTGGGTTTCATTGGAATATAAGGACCTGTTAGAACACATTGCCACAACCGATTGTCAATAGAGTTCATATATCTCATAACTTTATCTTTCCATACTTCGAAGTGACCTTCGTCCAATATTAGGACGTGGCTGGTATTCGAAGTAGGCAGCATATAGTGAGCCATAGGGTCTATTCTCAAGAGGTTAAGCTTGGAAAAATGATTTTTCAAAGAATTAGGCTCTGATACCAATTGTTGGTCCCAAAATAGGCTCAATCTAGGCTAGAAGGGGGGGGTTGAATAGCCTAGTTATGTTTTTGTAAAAACTTTTCTTAAACACTTCTTAATGATATCTTGGAAGGTTTAAATAGAAGTGTTAAGGCAGCGGAAACAAGGCAGAATCTGAACTGTCAAGAGTGCTGTTTAGGTAGCCCAGATTCTGAAGCAGTTAAGCACAAGCAGTTAATGAGAATGATAAGAACAGTTCAAACAGCACACAGGAATTTGAAGTGGTTCGTACTGTGAATAGTACTACATCCACTACCAAAGTGGTTAGCTTAGGATTTTAAAAGTGCACTTGTTTATCCACTAGGTTTATGAGTTAGATCACTAATGGATCGTGTACAAAATGAGTTTTTAACCAAGTGTATAAAGGTGAGAGAGACAATCAATGATTAATTGTTCTCTTCATGTGCAGAATTAAAGAACAGTTTAAAGACAAATTAAATGAAGCTGAAACAAATTTAAGATGATAGATCTGCAGCTTCAGAGAGTTTGGTGAAGTGTTAGTCCTTGTCCTTTTGATCTCTTGAATGCTTGAATGTTGAAGATGAAGCTTGAGAGTTTAATGCGCAAGAGTTGTTTCTTCAGATCTTCAAAACTTGAATAAATACCAGGAAGAGATCTTTGGACCATTGGACTGAGACAGGGTGAACAGTGTCCAACGTTCTTTTGCATTGATTGCAATTCGGCGCTTTGGGAGATGTAACAACCACAGTCATCAGAGATGCAGTGTGTGCAGAGAAGACATTCCCAATTCGAGTAAGGTTTCAGATTGCAGGCTCTGCAGCTTGGAAAGTCTTCTTAGCCAAAACGGGTAATGTCTTCATTCTTCAGGTTTCAGGAGACAGTCTGGACAGTTGTCATCATGTAGAGTTGACTTCTTGAAAATGAAATTTGATGAAGACATAAAGACTAGATATTTTTGAAAATATCTAAATAGGTGTACACGTGTCAAATTTTCGTGATTTGGCTCATCTTGATTTTTCGACTTTGAGCAGACTTCAAAGTCTGCTGTTCCTTCAAGGCTGCTGAAGAGGCTAGCAAAACCGCGCCTAAAACTAACACTTAAACAGTTCTAAAACACATTGATTCTAAGACAGTTGCCACACTAATCGGTACGCAGACCTATTAGCCACTTTATAATAGAATCAGAGGATGACTCAACCAAATCTAGAATTAGGAATCAACATTATCGTTCGAGTACCCTAACTTCCACTAGGGTTCGTGTTCGCTTTAAATTTTTTTAAAAATATTGTCTTGGTTTTCATCTAGTTGTCTTGAACTTGGATCATCAATCCTTGTTTAATTGTCTTTTTTTTCAATTTATAAATCCTAATTGTTCTAGGATTTGTTATTTATAAAAATTAAAAAACAATTGTGACTTTGAGTGCATACACGCAAGGGAGTGAATCACCAAAATAATCATCATGTCCGAACTTCCTAAACCATTGGCTGTTGATGATTTGACGGAGTTTTTTTCGAGAGGTAGTGAGTAATGAGTTCAGGATTGAGGAATGGATAAAGCCCATATTTCGTACTAGATGTTACGTGAGTAATAAGGTATGTGGTTATTGATGGAGATAGTATCTCTAATTTTGTTAGCTCCTATATTGTTGAGAGGTTAGGGCTACCAATCTTGACACATCCACAGCCTTATGAGTTGCTAGGGCTACATGTCGATGGGCAAGTACATGTCTCCCAACAAACCCTAGTTGCTTTCCGAATAGGGAAGTATTTCGATACAGTGGTGTGTGATGTAGTACCAATGGAGGTTGGTCACTTATTACTTGGGAAACCATGGCAAACAGACCGAGGAGCAACTTACAATTTGATGAATACAAAGAAATATAATTTGATGTATGAAAATATGGAGATTTCATTAGTGCCTAGCCTTTAACACCTGCTCAAGTTCATGATGATCTATTGGTTTTGCAAACAAGCTTAAGTGAATGGAAGATTGAAAAGGAAAGAATTGAAAAAGAGAAAATTTAAAAGAAGAAAAATTTAGAAGAGAGAATTGTGAAAGAAAGAGTTGAAAGGGAAAATATTGAGAAAGAAAGGCTTGAGAAAGAGAAAATCGAGAAGGAGGAGGAAGAGGAAAAGAGAAATGGTGGAGAAAGAAGAAACTGAAATAAAATTAATTGTGGTTCGAGAAGAATTAAAGTTGCTACATACATATGAAGACCTGTTTGATTTTGAATTTCCAACTGTCTTGTTCTTGGTTAATTAAACGGATGATCGATGACTACTTCTTCTTAACTCAATGGGCGGATTGGATGGATCTTGTCTCACAGGCGGCTCATCGAGTTGCATGTGTGGATTTGAGGACAAATCCTTTTCAAGAGGAGGAGTATGATATGATACTGACAAGCCATAAAAGTGTTTCCAATAGTTCAGGGGTTTATTTGATAAGTTTGGAAATTTGGAGTTAAATTTATAAGCTTCGAAAACTGTTTAATACTTTAGGGGGTCAAAGTGGAAAATCAAAAAAGCTGAAGCTATTTTGGACGCAACCTTATGTGAAGAATGCACCCGCATTAGAACCTTGGAATGTGACCGCATTCGTAAAATAAAAACTGGCGTGTTTTTATTTGTTTTATTTTTGGTCATTTACTATTTTATTGTTTGGGTATTTTTAGGGTTTTAGTTTTCTTTTAATTAGGTTTCTTGTTCCTAAAGTTTTGGTTTAAAGTTTCCTTTTATTTAGTTTTCTTTTCCTGCAAGAATTATGATTTATTTTGTAAACCTATATAAAGGTATTTTTATGGAAATTGACAAGACAAGGGAGCAGAGGGAGATGTTTGACAAATCTCTAAAGCCAACTCGCAAACCAGCCAGCAAGCTAAAAATTGAAATGGAAACTTTGCAGGTTGATGAAGAGCTAGAGTTTCGAGTTGAGGATGAACTCGAAGAGATTGTTATCAAACCTTCTCACCCCGATCAGAAAATCAAGATTGGAACCACTACTAGAAATATGACATTTACTAACGGAATATTACTGACGGAATTTTCCCGTCAGCAATTACTAACGGAATTTGAAAAGTACTAACGGAGATCCGTGAGTCATTAATTAGTGACGGAATATTACTGACGGAATTTTTCGACAGCAATTACTGACGGAATTTTAAAATTACTAACAGAAGTCCGTCGGCAAAATCACTTTGAAATGGCGCCATATTTAATGACGGAGTTTCCGTTGGTAATTGTTTGTTTCCGTCACTAATTGATTTATTCCGTCACTGATCAGTGACGGAATACACCGTCACTGATCCGTCACTGATCAGTGACGGTTTTCTCCGTCACTATTATAAAAAATTAATGATTTTTTTGTTAAATAAATTATAATTGTTTCATGCAGATTTAGTGACGGAGATTCCGTCACTAATTGATTTATTCCGATCGGTGGCGGACGAATACGATCCGTCATCGATCGGTGGCGGTTTTCTCTGTCACTATTATAAAAAATTAATGATTTTTTGTTGAATAAATTATAATTGTTTCATTCCAGATTTAGTGACGGAGATTCCGTCACTAATTGATTTATTCCGTCAGCGATCGGTGAATACGCCTCGATCCGTCACCGATCGGTGGACGGTTTTCTCTGTCACTATTATAAAAAATTAATGATTTTTTGTTAAATAAATTATAATTGTTTCATGTCAAATTTAGTGACGGAGATTCCGTCACTAATTGATTTATTCGTCCGATCGGTGACGAATACTGCCCGATCCGTCGATCGGTGACGGTTTTCTCCGTCACTATTATAAAAAATTAATGATTTGTTTAGTAAATAAATTATAATTGTTTCTTAGTAGAAAAATATTATAATCATTTTAATGAATGATATTGAAGCCACCAACATTGAGATTTTGTAGCAATATAGATAATTATTAACGACATTGTTAATTGTTCCTAGCCTAAAATACTTTCTCATTTGAATTTGGTTTGATATAGCTATAAAGGAATCACAAAAAGCATAAAATTGATGATGATCTAATTTGGAACAACAATTTAGTTAGGGGAAGAACAGTAACAACCTGATTAGAAATCACTATTAGCTAGTATTTCCTAAACACCAGATTTTGTATTAGTGTTTCGTCCTTGCTTCATCGTAGTCGTCGAACTCCATCATCTCCCTTGATTTTCCTTCACTTTCCTGCCATTCCCAACAGCCATTATCAGTTTTATGATAAAAATCAAGGCAGTAACATCTCAAGTTGAAAGAAAAACCTTGAATACAACATAGGCATATTCGGTTTTATGGTAGGGAAATTAATACTATTGTTGAAGCTATGACCTTGGTGACTACCTAGTATCACTTTTTGCTAGGATATTTAGTGCATGAACAGATAACATTATTTAAGAACATAGCCCATTTGCTTTCATGATTCATTTTGTAGTTCGTAATTCTTGTTTTTAATAATCTATTTATTTTTATTGATTTCACAATTTTTCTCACAATTTCTCTTATTTTTCATTTCTGAAAATGAAGGATGACTTGACTTTCTAAATAATAGTAGTATTATTGATGAATGAAAGCCTCAGGAGAAAAAAAGATGTTTTTTTCAATTAGAGAGGAGATTTCGTGGTGAAAGCATAGATCTGCAACCACCTGCGAATCTAGATCAGAGGGTACCGGTCATTAGTCACAGCAACACGTAAGTGAATTTAATTTCATATGTAAGTATCAAAATTCTTAATGTATATCAAATTGGATCATATATCTATTATGTTTGATATTTTATTAATTATTGTATTTTTTAAAATGACAGAATGCCTTTAAGATGATTGAAAATGAAGAGGCCACCCAGGGTCGCACGGAGAGTTCAGAGGGAACTCCCGTTCCCGCTTCGTCGAAAATAGAATTATGGCAGAGAGTTGCGTCACAAGAACGAAAAAAAAAAGGGGAATAGACTTTACGGATTGGGGGACTATGGTGCCACTTTGCTTTCATCCACAGTCTCTTCTCCGAGTTTGTCGTCAACGGGGAGGATCAAATGCTTCGTTGGACGAAACTTCGCAAGCCAAGATGGATGCATTAGAAGCTAGGGTGGCGCAGCAGGATGAAGCTATGGCTCGGCGAGATGAACAAATGGCTGAGCAGGCACGGGAAATAGCAGAGATGCGCGCCCAAATGGCCGCTTTTATGCATGGATCTTCGTCCACTCCTCGTACCCAGTCCCCTAATTCCTTTACATAATTTCTCTGTGTCGAATATTCAATACAATCGTAATTAACAATAGATTTGGGAAACGAATTTGATGTAATAACATTTTGTTCTATTTAATGTTTTAGTTTTGTAGTGCAATTAATTTTTGTCATAAGCCTATTATATATATTTATGATAAATCAGGCACCTAAAAAAATTTAATTTATATAAAAATTATTATTTTTCTTTTTAATTTTAATGACGGAAATTATGTTCGTAAAGCTAAAATTTTAAGCATTTTTTTAGCATTACTAAGGGACATTCCATTAGGACTACTGACGGAAATATATGTTACTGACGGTATATTCCGTCGGAAATTACTGACGGAAATGGAAAATGCTAACGGATACGTTCGTCGGTATTACTGACGGAAATATATAATACCGACGGAGTAATCCGTCAGGAATTGCTAACGGATACGTTCGTCAGTATTACTGACGGAAAAATATATTACCGACGGAGTAAGCTGTTGGGAATCACTAACGGATATGAAAATTGCTAACGGAAATATTCGTCGGTATTGCTGACGGAAATATAAATTACTGACGGAGTAATCCGTCGGAAATCACTAACAGAGATGAAAATTGCTAACGGAAACGTTTGTCAATATTACTGACGGAACTAACATTTACTGACGGAAATCTCTAACGGAAATTTCTGTTAGCAAAAACCGACGGAAACTCATTCCGTTAGTAATTACTAACGGAAACGAAATTCCGTCAGTGATTACTGACGGAATGAGTTCCGTTTGTGATCACCGACCAAATTTACCGACGGAATACTGACGGAACGGTTCCGTTGGGAAAACCAGATTACCGACGGAAATGTTAATTTACTGACGGAAATTTCCGTCAGTAATTGGCTTTTTTCTAGTGGTGAACGGATATGTTTCCCGAAGAACACGCACGTCTAATCGAGCAATTGAAAAGCAATCTCGATGTTTTTTCTTGGACCGTGGAGGATATGAAAGGAGTAAGCTAGAGGTGGATGTTCATCGACTGAGTTTGGATCCTGCCTTTAGGTCGATTCAACAACGTCCTCGGTAATTATCTCTGGAGAAAAGTGAAGTGATGATCAAGGAGGAAGTAGAGAAGCTACTGAAGGCAAACATCATTGAAGAAACCCATTACCCTTCTTAGTTGGCCAATGTGGTAATGGTGAAGAAAAGCAACGGTAAGTGTAGAAAGTGTGTTGACTTCACATATCTCAATAAGGCCTGCTCCAAGGACAGCTACCCATTTCCCGGCATTGACAGGCTGGTTTTGAAATGCTTAGTTTTCTAGATGCGTACTCAGGGTAGCATCAAATGAAGATGAATGAGCAGGACAAGGCTCTGACTGCTTTCCGGGCAGGAGGTGGTCTTTACTACTACGAAATGATACTCTTCGGGCTGAAAAACAGTGGGGCCACTTATCAGTGTATGGTGAACAAGGTTTTTGGCCACCAAATTGGTCGCCTACATTGATGACATGGTCATCAAGAAAAAGACATCGAACGGGCATTTGGAGTACTCCAATCAGGGTGGACGATTGTAAAAGGTCATGCTTGATCTTGGTATAGAACTAATTAACTTGAAAAAAATTATGCAAACGTGCATTATTCTACACAGCATGATTGTCTAGGATTAGGGTGATCACGTTACGAACTGGACCGATGATACAGACGATTCCCCTATAGAAGCCAACCATTGACTCAACCCAAGCATTCACATATTATTTGAAGCGAAATAGCGAGTTACGTGATAGCAATGGACATAATGAACTTCTCCACGACTTAGTTGAGCATATATGAGCTCGTTACATTGACAACTAGTGATGGTTAAATTTTATGTGTTATGGCAAAATTTTCTTGTATGAGGTATTTGTTATTTGTTAGTAGTATTTTTTATTTGTATAGGTCTTTGTTTAATATGCAATATTTTAATAAAACTTATAAATTAATATATTTGTTTTAAAATTTATTTGTACTATTTAATATTACAATTAAAACTATGCACGAATTAATTTATTTATAAAACAATATATATATTAATTTATTTATTTGCAAATTAAAGGAAGAATGACCACGAAAGATATTAATTTTTTTTTGTAATATTTAATATTGCAATTAAAATTATAAACAAATTAATTAATTTATTTGCCAAGTATTAAAATAAAAAAATTGTGTAAATAAAGTGGATGATTTTGTAGTGAGACCCAACATTATTAAGGGAAGAATGAGTACCAATGGAAAGATAAATTCTTAAAATAGGAAGTTCATAAAATATGTAAGTGACAGTGAGACTCGGCTAAAAATCAGCAGAAAAACGAGCACCATTGAAGATGCCTTTATGGCCTATATATATATTCACATGCTCTCATCATCATGTTGATTGAAACATATGGATGTTATCTGGTTTACTTGGCATCTAATTCTTAGCCCCTAGGTGGATTGGGAAACTAAGACTCCATTGAAGAAAGAGTGTAGGAAGAGTCTCACTGTCCTCACATAGCAACGAGTATGCTGCAAAACCTTACAAACATCACATTCTTCAACAAGTAGTTCACTTGATTAGCCAAGACATCCATGTATGGGGATGAAGACAAAGCTTGCTATCTTCACACAAAACCCCCCCTATAAGTGTGACATCAACTGAAGAGCCCTTGAGATCACATAACCCCCCTTATAAGCTTGCTATTTTTCACTTTATCTCTATCCAATTATATCAATTTCTCTACGCTACTCTTATTTTTTCTTCGATCATTACAAAATAAAAGTTTAGGTTCCAAAAAACTAACCTCAAAGCCTTCATACCAAACACACATTGAAATACTTGTATAAAAAAAGTTCGCGTTGCCTTTACTTTTGATCTAATAGATAATACTCCCTCCGTCCCAAAATAAATTATGTTTTAGAAAAATAAAATTTGTCTAATCAGAATAACTGGTATTATAAGAATTCAAGAAAAAACAGCACACATTTTTCCAATATTACCCATATTAATTACTCTCCACGTTCAAGGTAAAGAGATCTCGTTTGAAAGTCAAACTTTTTAAGAAAATGACATTTTTAATACTCCCACCGGCCATATATATAAGCAAAAAATACCAAATTTTGGTGGACTTAAATATAAGCGAAAATCATTATATTAAACTCTATTCACAACTTTCAAGAAGTTTTATACCAAAAATACCCCTTGTTAATTCTTTTGATTTTTCAAGATAGGTGTACATTCCTATACACAAAGAACCACTAATAAAATGAGCTATAATGAATTGATGACAATGAGTTAATATTACATTAATTGTCATCAGTTTTAGTGAGATACTTAAGGATATTTTAGTATGTATATTTTTGTTTTATATAAAATCAAGACAATTTAACTAATTTAACTTACTTTTTTAATCTGTGTGAAATTTGTTAGTTTTGCTTATATATAGAACCGGAAGGAGTAGCTCATTAGTAATAAAATGATATTTTTATGGATTGATTTTTGAAAGCGGATTTTTTAAGTAAAATATTTCAAAATAAAATAATACTCTTTGCTCGGAACGGAAGAAGAGAGTGCTTTATAATTAAATGTTGTATTAGGAATGTAAAGGTTGAAACGAGTTGGAAAAAGCAATGGTATATAGGTACTTCAAGTGCTTAAGAAGAAATAAAAGTAGAATATTTGGGATCTTGAGCATTTTACTCTATGAAATATGGGGACGAAACCAATGGTGGATTAGCCTAACCGACCTTCCAAATCAATAGCAAAGCCATCTAAAACAGAAATTATAAACCAAAAAGATTTATTTATAGAAATCACGGTCTGTTATTGCATCTATCTCTGCAAAGCTAAAACCAACTTTATATGCATATTAGAAATAAAACTACTCTGGAAAACTGACTAAAACAAAAATTAAAAGCAGTTGTTGGACTTGTCAGACTCCAACAAGAAACACACTGGAGAGACTAGATTCAAAACTTAAATTCCTCCATGCATGCGCGAGATCAAGAATCCATTTTAGGCTTGATCTCACCTGCATCAACTTCAGGGTTCTCCTTGACATCTTCGTCGCTTTCATAGATCTTCGTCACTTCTGTTGTTTTCTGTTGAATAAGTTTGATGAGCATTGATTTCCTAAAAAGCAGGCACAACATCCAATTCTGCGAAGGCAAACAGCCCTCCTCCATAATCACGGAATACTCCACAAGTCGCCAATCAGTTTTCTCATTTCCTTTAAAATAAGCCATTGCCTTCTTGAAGCCCAGAAGTTTGTCATCCTTTGTTATCTTAATAGAAGGCCTTAAAGCTTTCCAATTCAAAGATTCAGGACTAACTCCATGACCAGGGCTAAAGAAATAACGGTAAGTTTCTCTTACGAGGTGGTATGTATCTGAGGAAACAGAAACAGAAACAGAGTTGGGTTAGAAAACTCAAATAAAAAATACATTTCTAGTAGAGGTCAAAGTTACAAAAAAAAAGTCAAATCTTGGATGTCTATGGAATCTTTATCAAAGATTCTTGATCAAAAAGTGGCGGGAAAAAAAGATTACCGGCTATATACTCCGGAGGATGTGAGTAAACATAGGCCTCTAATATCTGGTTTTCCAGCAAATGAATTCCCATAATCTTTTCTCTCAAATACCCAAGAAGTTCACGATCGTTAGGAACGAAAGGATTCGCTGGGGCGAAATTCAGGTCGAAGAATTCGACTGGCCTTAAGTCTTCCGTTTTCACTCTTTTATTCGATTCAGATTTCGATTCCATCCCTGTTGAACTTGACGGCTCCATGGTTCTTGAAGTAGAGGGCTCTCCGGTATTCAATCTTTTATTGGATTCAGATTCCAATTCCATCCCTGTTGAACTTGACGGCTCCATGGTTGTAGACCCCGATGAGCTACACATTCTGTCGGAGGGAGTCGGAGTGGGAGAGGGAGCGGAAGAGGGAGAGGGAGCAGGAGAGGGAGCGGAAGAAGGAGAGGGAGGAGAGGGAGAGGGAGGGCGAGATGAGTTACTCATTCTGAGGGAGTGATGTGATCGACTGATGTGGGCTGTGCCACTTCAAAATCAATCCATCCTAATTTATATGCGCTAATCACATGTGTGTTTCCATTAATGTCCAATATGTGGTCAGTTTCAAAGTATATTTCAGAGTAATATATTACTATATATATGGAGGATGAGAAATGTACGAGTAAGGTTTAGGTTGTTTTGCAACAGTTAAAATAAAGGGTAAAATTGTCATTTTAGCACATTTATCAGGTCCAATTTGGTGATACTCCTTCTGTTCTATCCAAAAACTTCATGTTGGAAAAATTTAATTCTCTGCCAACTCAAAATTCCCCCCAAAAGTTCAAGATACGGAGAGAGAAACAACCAACCTAGTGTGAGAAAGAAAGTTAGAATTTCTTCAAGATATCTTGATACTGTACTATTCAAGGGCTTTCCTCAAGTAAATTGTGATTTGATTTAGTGTGGTGGGTAGTCTCACAGGCAAAATAGTACTAGTATTAATTCATCATTTTCTTACATCGCTCTCAGTCACCGTTGTTTCTTCACTACCGTCGACACCAAATTTGGTGGGGGTACGGATCTAATAGTAGATCTAGAGGTGGAGATGACCAATCCACTTGTATATGTCGTAGGTATCGTGATGGGGTTGCAGATCTACTTAGTAGAAATCATCGTTGGAGAAAAAGGGGCAACAACAACGTTGACGAGGAGGTGGTGGATCGGTGATGAACTGGTGATGGGTTTGTTATGGTGGAGGTGGTTAACGTTCAGGAGACGTGGAGGCGAGGACTGTGAAATTTTTATTGTGATACACAACATTTTTAGGAGAGAAGTTGTGGAGGGTTATGAGAGAAAGATGAGGAAGAGTGGGAGTGGGAGTGGGAGTGGGAGGGGTGAAGAGGGTTTTGTTACGTAAAATTGAAGAAGAAATCATTTTTTTTGTTTTATTTATATATTTATATTTATATTGTACAATGTATAAATAATACTCTCCAGTCTCCATGCATCCCAACCGACCTGATTGAACCCAACCCAATTTTCCCATTACTTTGCGGGTTGTATCAGGTTCTGACCCATTTTAACCCACAACCCGTAGCAACTCGATCCGAACCAACCTGACCCACTTAGATTGCGTGACATAATTATTAATATTGATCTAGTGTTTAGTTTCATGTGCATGTGGCCCGTAATTAAAAGATAAAGAAAAAGTAAAATAATGGTAAAAATGTGGCCCATTGTATAACCTCTCGAGTTTAGGTCGTGATCATTTATTCAAAAAAACTCTTTCCAAATTGGTACATGAATTAATCAAATCAATACCAACAAAATTATACACCTGCTGAACAATTACGCTCAACTCGATTAGCATACTAATCACTTTTCCTTTTGAAGATACTAGTAAGGTTCACGTGCGTTGCACGTGATTAACGCACTTGGTGTTAATGGTTTTTTAAAGTGATTTGTCAGTTTCTTAACTTTTTTGTTTACTTTTAATTATTGGATTCTTTTTGTGTTTTAATCTTTAGAGTTTTGAGACTTATAAATTGTGTTGTTGTGTGTTTAGGTTTTTTGATACTTTGTCTTTCGGTAATTTATAATATAAGCTTTTAGTCATTATATTGCAACTTATCCTACACATTTGTCTTTTTTATTAGTTATTTTTAAATCTTTTTTTAATATCAAACATGAATTCATTCACTTTTATCGGTGTTGGAATTGAAAACAATTCAAGCTTACTTTCTTAGATAAGCACATTGTTGTTGGAGACTTAGTTTATGTCGTTTATGAAATTTATGACTCTCTTTAGAAAATAATAAACTGACAATCCCAAAGTATATATACTTACACTCTAAAATACAAAATTCACCGAGAGTATCTATAAAGTCTCATTTTACCACCCAACCTAACTTTTGTGTCATTTTCATATGTCATTGTATAAGTTTTTTCTAGTTTGCCCCTAGACACTACTAAGGTTACCAATATGACGTTAAGGTGCACATGGTATTTCACGTGAAGGACATTTTGGTCATTTTTAACAATGTTTTCTATGCTTTTATTACCCAAAAAAAACTTCATTTTCTTATTCTCCGACAACGCTTTCTCTGCTTCTTCTCCAACAATGACATCTTATTTAAATTTTAAGTGAGATAAAACTCAAGAGTGTATAAATCTTTTATTCAAATTTTTATATAGAAAAATAAATAAAAATAGTGCGGAATCATATCAAAGAGAGATAAAACACAAGAAGATGATCACATTCAGGTGTCAAGGCCGGCATGAATAAGAACCCACAAAAAATTAAAGTTGTCAGAGTTGCTTATGTTAAATGACCAAGCCACAAACACAATGCATAAGCATACACGATGAATTTCAAAACTCATATTTGAATTCTTCACAGATGTATACGACAAGGTTGAGGCACGTCATGATTCAATCCGTCTTCATCGTCCCTAGCTTAAACTCCAACAAATTTCTCCTTGGCACCATTGATATGGTTTATGGTTTGAATTGAGCAAATTCTCGATTTTAAACATTAATCACTACCATTTTTATCACTACGATCACCACACGTTACATCACGATCACCAAATTTGATATGGAATATGGAAATGCTACAAAATTACATTGAGCGCCAAAGTGGATTTGGTGGATATCTTAGGGAACAATGTGTATTTTGGACTAATTTTGATGGGGCAAACATATGATTAGCCCCCAAAATTACACACTAAATCTCACATTTGACCTCAACCTATGAAGTGTCCCACTTTCATACCTTATTTTTCTATTTGTCTTACTTTACTCCCTCCCGTCTATGGGTGTTAAAAATAGTAACGTACGGAAAATGATATGTGCATGTCACATGAATATTATTTTGATCATTTTGCTGGGGGTGGAAAATAAGATTTAGCTATAACTTTATTATATAATTAACCATTTAGTATTTAAAATATGTTTTTAAATAAAAATAATAATAAATAATTGTTTCAATAATTCAAAAATAATTATATGACCAAATTACAATTTCCCCCAAGATATCCACCAAATCGTATAATGTACCCCAACCTAAGATTTGTTCCATAATGATATCGGCGTTACATTTTTTTCCATTTTCCAACTTATCGTTGTTTAATTTCTTACTCATTTATTTAATGTCGTATTCCACATAAATCACCACTTTCATGCTTAAAATCGCCCGCACTACTACCAGCATCCCTGCAAATGCCGCCACAGCTATCACCACCACCAATAAACATGTCCACCTTACCTTGCTGAAATGGAAAAATAACATATCTTTAGCTTCTGTTAAGTGGAACTACTTTCTTCAAACGACTTTCCTATTGATTCTAACTTAATCTCTTCTCTAACAAAACGCACAGATTTGTCAACTAAGTTCTCTATTTTTCTTTATCTTCTTGACATTATATCACTTTCCTTAACACGTTTCTCTTAGCTTATTCATACGTAATTGCTAAGCACGCTATAGATTTACTTAATATCTCGATTCTCACCAACCAATGTATTATTATAGTTACAATTTTTCATATACCTCTAATAATGTCATTCCCAACATATGATGTTTCACTTTCCAACATGTTTTTTCTATTTGTCCTCTTCCGTCTATGGGCATTTAAAATAGTGATGAAAAATCGTGTACATGAGGATTATTTTGGTCATTTTGCTTGTGGCTCAAAGTGGGATTTGTTATAATTTCATCATTTAGTTTGTCATTTAATATTTAAACTATTTTTTAATTAAAAAATAATTATTTAAATAATCTAAAATTAGTTATACTTTGTCTGATATTTAAATCCAATATTAAAAAATGCATTACTCCAAAAATTGAAATTTAAAATTTATTTTTAAGCCTTCACTTTCTTTCGTCAACCCCATCATTTATAGACTCACCACCACCACCACCACTACCACCTCAAATTTTACCATTAGTCCAAAATTTAATTTTTTGATTTAATTTTATTTCCTTTTCTAATTTCTTACTCTTTCCTTCGAAGTAACCAATTTGGAAAACTCATCAATGATAGACAAGCCACCACCACAACCTTAAATTTCACTTTTTACAAACTCAAATTCAATTTTTTTGAATTTTCAAACTTTCAAATTGAATCTGAAACCCATATGGTTATTTGAAAATTTGATGATTAGAAATCTCACAACGATGTATTTCATCTAATCCACTCTTGTCATCCCTAAAATTACTATCACCACAACCTCTAACACCATCATCCATGTGGTCGTAAGCACCGCCATCACCATCACCAAGACCAAGCATTCACCTCGCCTTATTAAAATAGAAACATAGAATCTCTTTAGCTTCGATTAGTCGGACTTCTTTCTCGAACGTCTCTCATTTCTTACCTCCTATACACTTTCGGTGTCAAATTACTAAGTAAGGAGAGAATCTAATTTAGAATGGAGCTACTTGAAAGGATGTTGATTGGTGACAATTTCTTTCAATTAAAGGAGAGTTGTGGTAGAAGAAAAGAAAGTTGATAGCCGGGAGCCGGGGGAGGAATAGAATAGAGATTCTCACACGTAACTACTCGGGTTCTATGAAGAGGAGCAAGCAAGTTAAGATCAAAAGAGGTTAGAAGTTTGGAACCTGTTATGGGAAGGAGTAAAATATTTTAAACCTAGTTATTTGTGGTTACTAACGGTGGTTTGTTTATAATATTTATAAGTTAGAAGCGATATGATAGTTTTTAAGGTTTCTTGTAGTAGTCCGAAAATTCAAAGAAGTAAAGCTGTAGATTTTGGCTTTCTTTTTGTAACAAAACGCACAAATTCATCAATTGGTTCATCATTTTCTTCATCTTATTGACATTATGACACATTTTCTTAACCCACTTCTCTTAGCTTATTCATGGATAATAGCTAAAGACGCTACATATTTTTGCTTAATATCTTGATACTCACTAACAAATCTATTATTATAGTAACATTTTTTCATTTACTTCTATAATGTCTTTACTGAGTAAAACCATATTATTTAAGAATGTAATATCATATTATTTTTAGTTTCAAATAAATTTTAGTCTCTCGGTGAGTAAGGGTATTTTGTTATTTTAGAAAATATTGGACGACATTTGTAACGATAATGGTAGGAGGAAACCGATAAGAAAGTAAAAATACAAGGCGAAATAAATAGAATTCAAAAGCGTAGGACCTAACTTTAAAACATGTACAAGTCAAGGGATGAAATTATTATTTGATTATTAATGGAATTAATTAGTCCCTGATAAATTTACTTGTTTGACCTTAAATAATGGTAGATGATTTATTATATTTGAGGCTATTTTTGTCCAAACATTATTTGTTGTCAGGGTAAATTTACTTGTTTTGTCCTTAATTAAATGGTGGGTGGTTTATTTGGTGAAGGGTTATTTTTGTCCATCTATTAAATTGTAAGAAACAAGCTTGACTTTTATAGTAAGAGAGATAAGAGTGATTTACTCAAATAACACTATTAGCCATGAAATCAATTTTTAAAAAAAATCTTATTTCGTTGTTTAATTTCTTACTCCTTTATTTAAAGTCGTATTCCACATAAATCACCACTTTCATGCTTAAAATCGCCCCCACTACTACCAGCATCCTTGCAAATGCCGCCACAGCTATCACCACCACCAATAATTAAACGTGTCCACCTTGCGTTGCTAAAATGGAAAAATAACATATCTTTAGCTTCCGTTAAGTGGAACTACTTTCTTTAAACGACTTTACTATCGATTTTAACTTAATCTCTTCTCTAACAAAACGCATAGATTTGTCAACTAAGTTCTCTATTTTTCTTTATCTTCTTGACATTATATTACCTTTCCTTAACACGTTTCTCTTAGTTTATTCATACGTAATTACTAAGCACGCTATAGATTTGCTTAATATCTCGATTCTCACCAACCAATGTATTATTATAGCTACAATTTTTCATATACCTCTAATAATCTCATTCCCAACATATGATGTCTCACTTTCCGACATGTTTTTTCTATTTGTCCTCTTCCGTCTATATATGGGCATTTAAAATAGTGATGAAAAATCGTGTACATGAGGATTATTTTGGTCATTTTGCTTGTGGCTCAAAGTGGGATTTGTTATAATTTCATCATTTAGTTTGTCATTTAATATTTAAAATATTTTTTAAATAAAAAATAATTATTTAAATAATCTAAAATTAGTTATACTTTGTCTGATATTTAAATCCAACATTAAAAAATGCATTACTCCAAAAATTGAAATTTAAAATTTATTTTTTAGCCCTCACTTTTTTTCGTCAACCCCATCATTTATAGACTCACCACCACCACCACTAACACCTGAAATTTTACCATCAGTTCAAAATTTAATTTTTTTGATTTGATTTTATTTCCTTTTCTAATTTCTTACTCTTTCCTTCGAAGTAACCAATTTGAAAAACCCATCAATGATAGACACGCCACCACCACAACCTTAAATTTCAGTACTTTTTACAAGCTCAAATTCAATTTTTTTGAATTTTCAAACTTTCAAATTGAATCTGAAACCCATATGGTTATTTGAAATTTTGATGATTAGGAAATCTCACAACGATGTATTTCATCTAATCCATCTTGTCATCCTATAATTACTATCACCACAACCTCTAACACCATCATCCATGCGATTAGTAACCGCCATCACCATCACCAAGAAATGCATTCACCGCCTTATTAAAATAGAAACATAGAATCTCTTTAGCTTCGATTAGTCGGACTTTTTCTCGAACGCCTCTCATTTCTTACCTCCTATACACTTTCGGTGTCAAATTACTAAGTAAGGAGAGAATCTAATTTAGGATGGAGCTACTTGAAAGGATGTTGATTGGTGACAATTTCTTTCAATTAAAGGAGAGTTGTGGTAGAAGAAAAGAAAGTTGATAGCCGGGGGAGGAATAGAGATTCTCCACGTAATTACTCCGGGTTCTATGAAGAGGAGCAAAGCAAGTTAAGATCAAGAGGTTAGAAGTTTGGAACCACTGTTATGGGAAGGAGTAAAATATTTTAAACCTAGTTATTTGTGGTTACTAACGATTGGTTTGTTTGTAATATTTATAAGTTAAAAGCGGTATGATAGTTTTTAAGGTTTCTTGTAGTAGTAAAGAAAATTCAAAAAGTAAAGCGTAGATTTTGGCTTTCTTTTTGTAACAAAAGCACAAATTCATCAATTGGTTCTTCATTTTCTTCATCTTATTGACATTATGACACATTTTCTTAACCCACTTCTCTTAGCTTATTCATGGATAATAGCTAAAACGCTACATATTTTTTGCTTAATATCTTGATACTCACTAACAAATCTATTATTATAGTAACATTTTTTCATTTACTTCTATAATGTCTTTCTTGGTAAAACCATATTATTTAAGAATGTAATATCATATTTTTTTAGTTTCAAATAAATTTTTAGTCTCGACTGAGTAAGGGTATTTTTGTTATTTTAGAAAATATTGGGCGACATTTGTAACGATAATGGTAGGAGGAAAGCGATAAGAAAGTAAAAATACAAGATAAAATAAATAGAATTCAAAGCTGTAGGACCTAACTTTAAAACATGTACAAGTCCAAGGATGAAATTATTATTTGATTATTAATGGAATTAATTAGTCCCTGATAAATTTACTTGTTTGACCTTAATTAATGGTAGATGATTTATTATATTTGAGGCTATTTTGTCAAACATTATTTGTTGTCATGTAAATTTACTTGTTTTGTCCTTAATTAAATGGTGGGTGGTTTATTTGGTGAAGGGTTATTTTTTGTCCATCTATTAAATTGTGAAACAAGCTTGACTTTTTATAGTAAGAGG
>CM028380.1:150823591-150897428 GCA_013146195.2 Codonopsis lanceolata
GTTAATAAGAGTAAGCGTGGTGTAACATGCTTTATCTATCGTAAATAGATTGTTAGGGTATGAATATTCCATACTTGGTATACATAATAGATTAATATGCTATGTACATGATATTGACATGCCTATATGTAATTATATTATATGTGCATGAGACCATGATGAAGGATGCTATTATGTGATTTATAAACACGCATCCTATGCGACGAAAGCTTTTGAAGATCGCGAGAGGGCCCCGACTTGATTATCAAGAGGTCTTCGTCGGAGAACTACGCGGTATTATATGATATAGGAATTGACCGAACCCGTTACCAAATGGAATAAATTGAAAGTGGTATCTTGTTTTGCTTGTGCAAATATGTGCAACATGTATATTGAAATCATGCCATGAATGAAATGAACTTGTGACTTGATCAAATGAGTTACCGTTCTTGATTTTAGTGTAAGGGCGTTAGACCCTAGAGATTAGTGTGGAGTGACGAATAATTTAATTAGCCCGGAAAACTCTTTGTTGGGATGTTTGTTAATTCAAGCGCAACTATTGCACATGCTTAAGAATTACTTGATTAGTTGATAAAGAGGAATTTTCACCTCAATGTCACGTTTGTTGGAACTTTGTAAGCCTTGATAATGTCCTTGAACCCGTCAAGAGTCAAGATGACTTCGACTTTGGAATTGATTGGAGAGGATATTTAAGTATTTCTTTCCCTCGTGTTTTGAGGCACACTAAGGTGGTTTCCTTGACTTCATTTGTAGGCTATAGTATTGAACTTTGGTGGTTGTAGGATTGTGAATTCGTGGGCCGAATTCTTTTAAGGTGGTGAGGATGTAAGACCCAGAACCTTCGTGTAATTATTGACCTTATTGCTTTGCGTGTCGTTTAACCGTAACCTCGCTTACTTGACTTGAGGTAAGAACCTTGATTAATATAGGTAGGCTATATAGGAGCCAATACATTAGTTCCATATGTTCCATAGACCTTAACTAGTTAAAGTTACAAGTCGCATCTGAAGGCTGACATTTGTTAGTTACTTGACTGACGGTTTAGTGTTTCCTCGCGTAGTTCTTTCGTGAGACCTCGATTTTACTCTAGTCATTCCTCCACTTGTCTTGAGAGTTATTTGAGTCTCATAAGGCCTTGGTACACAAGTTTTATGCTTGTTTGTTGAATCGCCGGTTCGGCCAGTGTTGATTTTGGCCTTAGCGATTCCCTCGTTGCTCGTATTGCCTCTATTTCGTAAATGCGAAGTGTTCGTTGAATTCTTGGCTTTATATTCAGGTCTTAACCATGTTTAAACAAGTCTTTTTCATGCCCAAGTCATCTTAGTTTGATTGGTGTTTGTTTGTAGTTTGATTCGTTGATCATTAAATCGCGTGAGTTGAGCCTTGTTCTATCTGTTCGGGTGTTGTTAGGGTGCGTTTCCGACTCGTTTTGAGTAGGGTTAGACCTTAGAATGATTGCCCATAAGTTTGGGATCATTTAGGACAAGTTTAGACCAAGTTTTAGAGGTTACGGAGCCGAGGCGCGCAGGCACCTTGCGGCGCCCGCCTCAAATCGAGAGAGCAATTGCAAAATGGGTGAACTTGGAGGAAGCCTCGGCAAGTGAGGCGCCCTTTGAGCACAAGTGAGGCGCCCGCCTCACCTGCGATGTGCAATGCGGGATTTTTTCCCTGTTTTGAGTTTGACGTGAAAAACCTATTCTACCCCCATTTTAATCACTCCCTTTTGCCTTGTCCACAACTAGGAAGGGTAGAATCGTCTTCCCTAACCCTTTATAATCTAATTTCATCCTCTTCCTCCCTCATTTTTCTTCATCCACCGTGAGTTTTAGAGAGAGAGGAGAAGGAGCTTCCATGGGAGATTTGCCGATTCCAGTTAGGCCATCGGATTGTCGAGCGCGGCATCGCGAAGCCCTCGCCAGAGTAGAGTCTTTCCCTCGGTTTGTTTTCCACTTCCTAGGCGTTTGTGGCTCGATTGAGTGCGTTACTTAAGCCCTAGTTTCTCTCTACATGCCTCTTGATGATAGGTTGTTAGAGACGTGTTCCTTGTGATTTATCGTTGTTATACATGTCAAAATGATATGTTTTCATGGATATCAATAGATTTTGGTTAGGGTTTGAAACCAAATGGGTTCATTGAGTATATTGGAATTGTTATGATTTAAGATTTATTTTTGTTGGGTTAGAAACCGGATAAATTGTAAATCGAATTTATGCCTCGAACTAGAAATTGGACTTTGTAATTTGATCCAAATGAAGTCAATTAATTATAAAATTTGTTATTTGAACCTTAGGATAAATTCCTATATCTTCTTGTGTTCATTGAATCTCAATTGCGAAATTTTGAGAATTGCTCGGGTGAGACCAAATTGGTAATAAGATTGATTCTTGGCTTAGGACTCTAATTGAGTCTCTTGAATGATGTTAAGTGCGAGATTATCGCTAGTTCTTGGGTGGTTTATGTGTGAGTCGAGAATGCGTAACTTTCGAATGAAAGCGTTTTGAATGGGTTCAATTATGAACTAGAACCAATAATACTAGTTGGACTTTTAATGAAGTCCCAAGATTAAATAGGAATGTAATATGTGACTTTACTTGGGAACCTTGTTAACATCCTTGGAAAATCCGGGATTTCTTCGTGATAATTCTCCCTTAGGAAGGATATTTGAATCGTGTATGCCTTAGTACCCTCTATGATGAGAATCTTGAGTTGTCGTAAAGATGGTGAATAGTCATCAAGTCATGTGTGTGGTGATGGACTTATGAAGTACCATCACATAGTTAATTGATGAGAATCTTGAGTTGTCTTAAGTCTTCTGTCCTTCAAGAAGTGCATGCTTGATCTTTAGTTCTTAGGGAACCTCGAGGGGATTTTATAATGTTATCTATCTTATGATTCTATGGGCGAGCTTGATAAGGTTTGTTTGTGAATGATGCATGAACTTCTATGTCTACTTGAGATTATGACCTTTAAGCATATTGTGTGTCTTATCTTCATAATTATCTTCCTATTGAGTATCAACGTGCTTTGATTTATGATTCTATTAACAAATGGAATTTCGAACTTGAAATTGAACTAAGCTTGGTTGGACGATAATCAACTTAGGTTTCCGCCTTTTATACGTGACTTAGTGATTTTGAACTAAGGTTCCTAAATGGAACGAGAACTTAGCTATGCCTCAAACAAGAACCTAGAAAGGAGTCTTGGAACACATATAGTGTTCAAACTCTATTTGATTGGAATTATAGAAATGACTCGACGGAGTCGATGCTAGTGAGTCATTTAACAATACCGACTCAACGATCAACCCCTACGACGCCTGAAATCCGTTTAACTAGAATACTAGTTTCGAGATTCTTAATTTAATTCATGCTCATGCTTGATTAGTCGTAAAGAATAACATGCCCACCTGACTTGAATGAGATCGCTATTACCGTGCTCGTCCTTGCTTGATTTCTTAAATAAGTAAATATTACTTGTTTTTCCCAATAAGTCCAGCTGGCATACTTGTCTTGTCCTATCTTGTCTTCCCTGGTTGACAATTCGTCTACCGTTACGAATCATGAGATTCGTGATAGTGATGGGTTGCCGAACCAGAAACGTGCAAACCCCTCCATTCTTGATCACTTTGGAGAAGAGTACCTTGTGTAACCATTAGGGCGCTTGGAATAATACTATCCTTGGTCGATGTACCATCTCGTACATCCAACAGCACGTTCCTGTTAACATTTTATATTGCATGAGCTACATTGCGGCACCAGATTTATATCATATCCTCTTATATGTGGATTTCTTCTAGTACTTGTGAAAATCAAAGTGCTATCATGAATATGTGCACTAAATGCCTATATATACTTGTTCTTGATCGCTTGACGTTCGTGATAGGCCCGTGAATTGTATGACACGTATGTATGTAGATATACATACTCCTACTTGATTACCCCATGATTGCCTTCATATGTATATATATGTAGATATACATACTCCTACTTGATTACCCCATGATTGCCTTCATATGTATATATATGTAGATATACATACTCCTACTTGATTACCCCATGATTGCCTTCACATGTATATATATATGTAGATATGCATATCCTTACATGATAAACTTCCATGAATGAATTATCTGGTACATAACCGAGTTTATATACCTACACTTGATAATCCTATGAGAGACTTGGTATATGTATATTTATAAATATGCATACTTCTACTTAATTATTCTATGAGAGACTTGGGATGTTCTACAATAAGATATACATCCATAATCATGATTATTCTTGTGCCTTGCTCCCTGACTTGTTTGATTGTTTGTGAACAGGGGATTCACCCTGATTCATCTTGGTAGTCTGGTAAAGGAACGATTTTCATACAGTACAACCCGACTTACTGGGTCTTCGTCGTAACACGATATCATTTCCTCTTATGGCAATATTCAAATTATGTCATATTGTTTAGTAGTAACGTACTGGGTCATTATGACTCATCCTGTACTTTGTTTTCTAGTTGCAGTTCAGGAGTCGTATTGAGGACGCATAGTACGTGACCGTAGCAACACGCTTGATCGGCGGCTCGAGCTTAATGCGTGTGTTCGTGATTGTAACAGTCGATATTTCCGAGTAGTAGCTTGTGGACTCCTATCTCATCTAGCATCCTTGACTTGTATATCATATTTTACTATTCTTGTGAGCTCGTTGTATTGTAAGGTTATTTAGACTTCTGATCGGGTAGAATACTTGGGTTTTGATTTGGTTCTCCTTTGGGCCGGCGTGTTGTGTCGTTGCTCATAGCCTTGGTTTTTATATTCGATTGTCTCCCGAGCCTTGCATAGCTTTGGGGCTTTTCTCTATCCTAGTTATTATTATTGTTGGTTAACCCCGGCATGCTTTAGCCGTGGGTAAGTGTTATATCAGGTTGGTCCCTTGTCGAAAGCCAGGCATGGAGTGCCGATGGGTTTGTCCAAATGCGCAATGTTGCGGCACGAAGTTTTTTCTTTCCTTCGTGAGATTTATGTCTCTCTTGGTATCTTTGGCCTTGGTTTCGAGCTTCATAGCTCGGGACTACTTTTCCATGTCGTTTCCGCTTACTGAATTTTGTAAACCCGTATTTTTAGTACGGCCTTATATTTGTGTGTCGAGCTTTTGTTAGCCCGACTGTCCGACTCGCACTATTAATTTATAAGTGCTTGTCCTCTTCTTGCCTTGTCCTAGCGACGTGACCTTGGGATTCCGTTCCGGAATCCGGGTCGGGTCGCCACAAAGCATCCTAAACCCTACAAGTTGCAATGCTTGAATGGAGGAGGTATGTTGAGGGTGAACAAGCAGGTTCTTGTGAAGTTCAAGATTAGAAAATATGAAGATGAGGTGATGTGTGATGTGGTGCCAATACGACAAACTCATTTATTGCTAGGGAGACCTTGGCAAGTTGAAAGGAGTGTTAATTATGATGGCAACACCAAAAGACATTCATTTGTACACAATCAAATAACCATTAAGCTTGTACCATTGACTCCAACACAAGCTTATGAGAATTTTATGATGATAAGCTCAATATCTAGTGAAGAGAGAAAGGCTAGTGAGGAAAAGAAAATAGAGAAGCCTTTAAAAAAAAGAGAGCTTGGGAGAAAATAAAGAGAGTTTGGCTAGAGAGCAAAGTGAGGAGCGTGAGATAGCCAAGAAAAAGGAGAGCTCAAGTGAAAATAATGAGAGTTTGGCTAGAGATAAAAGTGAGTTTTGTGAGATAGCCAAGAAAAAGGAGAGCTTGAGTGAAAACAAGAGTGAGAGGCCGGTTTTAGAGACTAGTGAAAGATGTGAGATAACCGAGCAAAAGGAGAGAAAAATTAGTGTGTGTGAGAAAAAGAAAGAGTGTGAAAAAGAGAAAGAAATTGAGGCAAATTTTGATACTAATCAAGTTAATGTCTTATTGCCAAAGTCTATTGTTTCTTTTTCACAAACTTTTCAAGAGGCACCACTAAAAGAAATTGTGAGATTCAAGATGGAATACCAACAAGGTAAGGAGATTGTTGTAGAACCTACATTTTCTCAAAGGTATGATCTTAATCTTTCTTGGAAAAATAAGTTGTGTGGTAAATTGTTACATTTTAAGCACCATGACATTGAGAATAAGCTCAATAGAGTTGTTGTTGAGTTTGGAAAATTGAGTGGTCTTGTGGACACTTGTGTCATGGGTAAAATTGTTAAGCCACCTAAATTATTACATGTTAAGCACCATGGATTTGATAAGAAATTCAGAATTGTTAAAAGTGCTACTTGTGATAATTTGATTAGTCTTGTGTATTCCTTATTCATGAGAGGAGTTGTTAGTTCAATTGACATGCCAATGAAGTTCCAATTGCAAAGTTTAGTTAGTCACCATGGTTTAAATGATTGGATGAAATTTAGTAAAAGCATGGCTAATGAATCAAAATCGACATTGTATATTCCTAATCATGTGTATGTAGATCCATTCATGGAGAATACGTTGGTTGATAATTTGTTAGGGTTGCATTGTTCTTTAGATGTTGAGAGGAAATCTCTTTATGCATTAGATGATATAACTAGAGTTCATCATGTTAAGATTTATATGCATAATAGTATGAATGTAAATATGAATATAGGATATCATAAGTCATACCATGAGATAGTAAATGTGTTCCATAACACTTTGATAGGTGTTGAATTGATGAGTTTGCATGGTGTGACTAAATTATCTAATTGTGTGAGTCCTATACGTGAGAACATTCAACATTCTTCTATATTGAGTTATGCTGATGCATGTTTCAAAGCAGATGTTGTTTTCCATGTTATATTATTCTTTCACAAGATTTATGGATTGCATGAGTTACATATGGATTCATGGAAAGAGACAACTCATGTTAAGCATGTTAAACCTTGGAAAGGTGATGAAATTCATATTGTTGATGATTATAAGCATGTTTTAACACATGATCTGACTTTTGATCATAAAGGATGTTTATCCTTGAGATTACACTTTGGTTGTAATTTCTTATTGTTGCATGATTCATTATTGATAAATATGGATATGCAAAAGATGAAAGTTGTTAGGTTGATCTTTAAACTTGATGAAATCAATTGTTTGTTTCAAATCGAGGAATTAAGTAAATTGATGAGCGAAAGATTTGATTATGGTAGTATCTTGTCATATATAATCATTTTATTGATTTGCATGATTAATATTATATGCTTTGGATTGCATAAAGTTTTGATGTTGAGCATGGTTGTACTAAAAAGGGGATTTACTAGGTTAATGTTTAAACCTAGAGATTGTGGTTCTATAAAGGATTTTCATGAGGGAACATCGAGTTGTGATAACTTGATGAGTGAGATTATAAACATTGATGGATTTACTTGTCATGACAGATTTGGATACATGAGTTGGTATGCCATATTGCATATTATCTTATTATACTTATTGATATCTTTCATTGACATTCCTTATGATGATCTCGTTGTGTTTAATGTTGCATATGTGATATTGTCATTCATGGAAAGTCACCGAGTGATGCAAGTGAGATATGTTAGATTGGTATTTGAACTCGGTGATAGGGTTTGGATGTGTTTAATGGTGGGACACATTCCTACACCAAGAGATGTTTGTACTAAATTGTTACATAACCCATTGTGTGCTAACAATGTTGTTCATGTGGTAGTGCACAGTTTTGTTGTGTTTCTTCTATAGTTAAAGGAGGAAATCTTGATGGAGTACCAAAGTGTACCGATTGAAAGTCAAGCGAGAATGGTCTTTGATCCCGGTGATTAGAGATACATGGACTTGCTTGGAATGGTTTGCAAACATGGAGAGTTTGAGCAAATCGACGACATGAAATCGTATGGTAAGCATAATTTTAGAGACTATAGCTTGGTTACTAAATCGTGTCTATGTGATGTAGGTCTTGATTTGAGGACAAATCCTTTTCAAGAGAGAGGGAATGATATGATTCTGACCACCAACCAAGAACCAAGATTGTCACAAGCAAGGGAGAGGCATTGGAAGCATGTAGATCAAGGTTCGAGGGTTCATATGAGCATGGATCGAGGTTCAAGGGTTCTAAAATGCATAGAGTATGATTGGAAGATTCAAGAGTTCTATACAAACTTAATTCATGGATTTATTGGAGATTCAGGCTATTACAATGGCTACTCTACAAATTTAAACATGCGTTGTGAAGCCTTAGATTTCATGGATGATGACTTGAAGACTCGAGAAATGTTGCTTAATGTTATACAATGACTTTGGAAGCTTTTAACGCCTACAAGAAGACTTTAGGGGGCCAAAATGCAACTTTGAAAATTAGGTCTTTACAAAAAACGGGATTTGTATATTTTCCTTATTTTGGAGGATTTATGTTCTTAAATAGATTAGGTAACTTACCTAATTGTTACCTACATAGATTAGGTAAGTTGATTAGTTTCCTAAGTGGATTTTAGGTAGTTTCTAAGTTGACTCTAAGTAGTTTCCTAAGTTGATTCTACTTAGACTTTTCCTTTTACTTTTAGATTTAGGATTCACAACCCATATAAATAAGGGTTGTAGCTTATTGTTTTGGAGACAACTTTCTGATTATTGATTAATATAGTTTTTGAGTGTTTTTCAAAACCTCTTTGTTCTTCATTGAACTTGTGATTATTTGGTGAGAGGCTAAGTAATCAAAACCCGAACTTATCAATAGTATATTCATCCCTATTGTGGCGTTCTTCCTTATACCAAGGTTCATGTTCGTCTCGTAATTGGATCGCGGAGTACCACGTTCAATAACGGATCGTAGCATTGGTTCAAGGTGTCACAATCCATCAATTCATTGACGCCGCTTCCGCATTGCGTTTCTCTTTGATTCCTCCATCGCGAGTACGCTGCCTGGGAATCATATCAATATGTAGCGCTTGCATCGAAGTCGTATATTCTTGATTCAGGTGCTACAAATCATATGACATCCAATCACTTGACCTTCCATGATTATTCTCCATATTCAGGTAAAGATGATGTTGTTTTTGTAAATGGGTCTAAGCTTAACATCTCACATATTGGCACTTCTTCTCTTCTAGCTAATAATCGTTCTTTCTATCTCAATAATGTTCTATATGTTCCTCAATTACACAAACCCTTATTATCTATCCGTCAATTTTCGAAAGATAATAATTGCTATTTTGAACTTGACTCTTGTGGTTGTCGTGTTAAGGACAATTGGACACAGGAGATTCTTATTTCTGGTAGTAATTCAAGAGAATTGTACAAGCTTTCTTTCAATTCCAAGTCTTAAGAAAGTTCTCTTGCTTTCATTGGTGAACGTTCGAATTAAGCTATTTGGCATGCTCGTCTAGGTCACCCTTTTCATAAAGTTTTACAAGTTTTGCGTCAACAGGCTAGTCTTCCTGTTAGTGGTCAAATAAGTGATAGTCACTAGTGTCATGTTTGTCCTTTGGGCAAATCTAGCAAACTTCCTTTTTCTGTTCATACGTTTAATGCATTGAATCCTCTTGATATGCTACATTTAGATGTATTGGGACCTTCCCCAGTTAAATCTATTCATGTCTATCGTTTTTATCTATCTATAGTGGATGATTATTCTTGATTTGTATGGCTTTTTCCCTTGTTTAACAAATCTAATGTTACAAGTGTTTTTGCTAATTTTAAAACACAAATTGAAAATCAACTATCCCGTCGTATATATGCCGTTCAAACTGTGAAAGTTGTTCAAACTGATGGGGGAGCGAATTTACTAGACGTATGTTTACTTATTTTCTTTCAAAATTTGGCATTCAACACCAACTTACTTGTCTATATACCTCTCAACAAAATGGAGTAGTTGAACATAAACATCATCATATCGTTAAAACTCGTATGTGTCTCATTTATAAACCCAACATTTCGTATCACTTCTGCTTAGAAGCTTTTAATACCGTTGTTTATCTAATCAATCATCTCCCAATGCGTCAACATAACTTCATATCTTTGTATCAGAAATTGCTTTTAAGACACCAGAACACCAGACTATCGGTTTCTTAAAGTCTTTGGGTGTTTATGCTTTCCTTATATTCGTCATTATAACTCTCATAAGATGATGCCCAGATCCATACAATGTATTTTTCTTGGATATGATAATTGTCATAAAGGTTATAGGTGCTTGGATTTGGTTAGTGGTCGTGTGTATATATCACAGCATGTGGTTTTTGACGAAAATCATTTTCTCCATCAAAAGTGCGACAATGCTACAGGGCTTGCTATGCCTTCTCCACCAAGCTCTTCAGAATTCCGTTTCCAACATTCTGTAGGAAACCCAATTATGGTCTCCATTGAACCACCAAGTTCTACTCCTCCACAATCTGAACCATTACACCAATGGTCATTCCCTCTTGCTACTATTAATTACGCTAGCGATCTAGTTCACCGATTTTTACACCACAAGCCCCGATCGTGCGACCAAGTTTTTAGTCCTCCCCAGTTCCGTTGAATATCTTTTGAGATGATGCAGCTCCTACTACTCCTGTGTCATCGCCTATTACCAACAACCCAACGACAACTAGTCCACCTTCGTCTACTGATCTGGCCTCCTCAGCCAGTCCGTCTCAGGCTACTCTGGACTCTTCTCCTCCCCTTTGGTATCTCAACATCGCTAAACTGATGTAGCATACGTCCCCGTATTTCCTTCCTCATGCTTTGGCTGCCCTTCCTTAGTACTTCTCTCATATATGAGCCACATAACTTCAAGCAAGCTTCTCAGACTCCTCATTGGCAGCAAGCAATGGCATTGGAAATTTAGGTTCTCCATAAAAATAAAACATGGCACCTCGTTCCTTTTGATCCACGAATGAACATAGTTGGGTGTCGGTGGATCTACAAAGTCAAACGGAAAGTTGATGGGTCAGTTGAGCGCTACAAAGCTCTATTAGTGGCTCAAGGATTTAGTCAACATGCCGGTATTGATTTAGATGAGACGTTTAGTCCCGTGGTCAAGCCTTCGACCATTCGCACTATTCTTGCTATTGCTCACTCTCTCCAGTGGGACATTAAACAATTAGATGTTCGAAATGCCTTCTTAAATGGGGTCCTTCAAGAACATGTGTACATGAAGCAACCACCGGGGTTTGTTCATAAGAAATCACCGCGTGCGTAGTATCATCGACTTCAGACTTTTCTCATTGGTCATGGCTTCTTTAATAGTTGCTCTGATTCTTCTCTGTTCATTCAGCATATTGGCTCGTCCACGACTGTGATTCTCGTCTACGTTGATCACATCATCATCACGGGTTCGTCATCTACGAAAATTACAGCTATTATTGATACTATTTGAGACACATTTGATAGTCGTAAGTTAGGGGATTTGAGCTTCTTCTTAGGCC
The DNA here is from genome assembly GCA_013146195.2 of Codonopsis lanceolata. Taxonomy (NCBI): domain Eukaryota; kingdom Viridiplantae; phylum Streptophyta; class Magnoliopsida; order Asterales; family Campanulaceae; genus Codonopsis; species Codonopsis lanceolata. Next base: position 150,834,953 of record CM028380.1, read on the forward strand.
TTGAAGCTACACGCAATCTTCACGTATCGCAGATTCGTTATGCTATTAATTTACTTGATCAGTTTCATATGACTGAATGCAAACTTGCCTCCACACCCACAGCACCAACTGTTCGATTGAACTCACTGGATGGTGATTTGATGGCTGACCCTACAATCTATCGCAGGTATGGTGGTGGATTGCGAGATCTCATCTCCTCACCCGCCCGACCTCTCTTTCGCCATTAATCAAGTATGTCAATTTATGCATCAGCCTCGGACGAGTCATTTTCAGGCAGCCAAACGGATCTTATGGTTTGTTAAAGGAACTCTACACCGTGGCCTTACCTTCTACCGGTCTCATAGTCTTGCTATCAAGGCCTATTCTGATTCAGATTGGGCGAGTGACCCCAACGATCGACGCTCTACAACAAGCGCTTACGTCTATGTTGGTCTCAACCTGGTCTTGTGGGTGGCAAAGAAACAATCCATATTGTCTTGATCCAGTAGTGAGGTCGAATACCGAGCATTAGCTACCACTGCCGCTAAACTTCGATGGTTTGCATACTTGTTTCGCGAACTCGACATTCGTCTTACTCCTCTATATCTCTATTGTGATAACATTTCTGCTCTACATATGGCGTCAAATCTAGTTTTTCACGCTCGAAATCATCACATAGAAATTGACAATCATTTTCTTCGCTAGTTGGTTACGTGTAGTTTCCTATGGCTTCATTATGTATCCTATGACGATCAACTTGCTGATTTATTCACAAAAGGGCTTTCGAAACCTCGGTTCACCTCTTTGTTATTCAAGTTGCAACTTCCATTCAGATGTTTAGCTTGAGGGAGGGTATTAGCCGTATGTATTATATGGGTATATATGTATTTTCTATCTTTGTAATAGGTTAGGAAAGTTCTAAACCTTGGTGGAGAGGTTAGGTTATTTTTTGTATATATATTACCCTAATGCTATGAAAAACTCACGCTGCATATTTACAGCCGCAAACATATCTTCTCCTTTTTCTTGCTTCTTCCTTTTATTCGTACACTTATAACCATTAATCTGATGTTCATTATCTTCACTTGCTAATCCTTCGTCCTTCCCCTTATGCGGGCTTTCCTCTTGATGAGCCTTGGTCATTTACTCAGTTACTATTTATAATACTGGGGATGCGATCTCTGCTTGCATCTGCTAATTATGTTAGTTTATCACCTGGGAGCAACATGGGATCCTGATGGGCGTATAATACTTATTGCTTTCTCTGAAGTAATCTAGTGAATAATGGTTTTTGGATGTGCAATGTTAAGTGCATATTCATAAGAGATTAGGGATGATCATAAGGTATAAAAGCTTGGAAAGGAAGATATGGGTAAGAGTTTTCGAAATAATGGTAGAAGAAAAACGGGTGAGCTGACTGGAAAAGACGGGCGACATCTTAAAAACAATTTTATGAAAAAAGCCTTTACCGATAAAAAAGGATATAGAGAATGAATCGGTTGAAAACTTTGAAAAGTGGACTAACCAGAAATTATTTCAAGTCTAACTATAGTAAAGCGGGAGGGCTAGGTAGGTATTGCCATGTGGGTAATGGCTCGACAATTGACACCATGGGGCTTGATGTGGCCAAAAATCACCAAGCAGGTGGTGTTTGTCAAGGAGTTGGCATGATCACTGAGGTTGGTGTACTCGCTGAGGAGGTGGTGTGCTCACGATGAGCTAGCATGCTCGCTAAGGACGTGCTCCTATGTCGTGCAAGTGTCGTACTAGCGTGCCCCGCACGTGGCGGGATTACATTTCGGGCACGTGATGACGAACTTGGGCATGGAAGCTCAGTAGCCCCATGCTCCTTGTCTGGTGAGCATTCTTGCTCGGAGCGAGGATCATACTGTTACAAGGTTGCACGACAACCTTGATGCAAAGTGACTTTAGTTGAGCGTTGTGAGGTTCCTCTGGTGCGACAGCGCCGCGCCTTGTTTAGGGGTGCGCGTACGTGCGGATGCGGGACACCACTGCTCTCGTTCCACCCTCCCTTGTTTAGGGGAAGACGAAATCCAAAGTGCGAGAGGAGTGCTGTCTATATTAGCACGTTGGAATGTGCCTCGGTTGCCTTGAGTGGATTTTGTATCCAAAATGGGAACTAAGGTTTCCTCATGTCCGGTTATCCCTTATTTCATGGATAACAGGATATGGGAATGCATTACCTTTCCATTCTCATTCTCCCTTTTTGTCGCGGGGATAATAGAGAAGTGCAAGAAAAGATATTGCGACGCCCCATTACTTATGGATTTATTAAAATGGCCTTATGGGCCCATTTGATCGGATCGGCTATGGGAGCTATGGGTTTCCCGCATCAAGTTATCCCTTGTTTAGGGGATACCAGGATATGGGAATACATCACCCCTCCATTCCCGTATCTCCCTTTTTTAGGGGAGAACAGGAAAGTGCAAAGAGGGAATGTTGCGTGGCCCCACTGGATCTGAAAGTTTTTAGAGTCGCCACCTTTATTTTAAGGCAAAAATAAAGGAAAACCAGAAAAGAAAACCAGAGATTTTAGAAAACGGGTTCGGGGGCTAAGTTACGAGTTGGGAAGGTGCTAGGCACCCAACTCGCCCTTTCGGTCTCAAAGCGTTTTTGGCTGAAATATGCTCATTGTTATATTAATCTAGCAAATAAATAAGGTCTTATTTTGACAAGGGAAAATTAAGCAGAATACATTCGTGGCTACATTATTTACGGACTTCATGCCGCCTCCTTCCAATAATTACAAACACATTTAAGAATATTTGGCCATTATAACGGCTCTTTTACAAAATATTTTCTAATCTAATCCGGGCAGCACAACGGCTTATATTGGCTACATTGTGCCGGATTTAAAATACAACTTTTTGAAAATAAATAAAAGGAAAAAATACAAATGAAATAAAAAATACGCCCTTAAAGGTATTACCTTTTGAGCGGTGGTGTGCTACGTCCTCTTGGGAGAGGAGTCTTTTTTGTTTTGAATTGAAGCTGACCGGAATTGAGCTGGATTTGAGCTGGATTTGAGATCGGGGCTAGTCAACTCCTGGTAGCGAGTGACGGCTTTATTTGGGTAGGTTTTGGCCTTTTCGGGTTAGGCGGAACCTAGACTTAAGTTTTGACTTTTTTAGCTCGTTACCCGGGCAGAGTAACGGCTTATTTTGGGATTTTTGGACTGGGGTTTTAAGGTGGGTACCTAACTACTAGGCTAGGGATCACTTATAACCTATGGGTTTTTGATTTGGCAGAGTTTGGATGGGGTTTGGAGATTTTAGGGGCTTCCACTCACCTATCTCGCACCTCTCGTACTAACTGTATCGGAGAAAACGAAGCAGAGCTTCGCTGCGATCTAAAAATCGCAAAGTGAAATTGTGTCGAGAACTGGGAGCCGGGGGCCTCTATTTATACTGAAGGAGAGGGACGCGGCTGGAATTATTGAATTTCTCTCCGTGCATCAACAGCTTGTACCGCACGCTTGAAGACTTGTACTTAATTGAATCTGTGAGACGCATGAATGAAAGCTTGGTGCCACCAAGCTTATGCTTGGTGCGGCACCAAGCTGCCTTAGGGGGGCACCAAACATCTTTTTGAAGTTTCAAATTTTGACACTTTCCTCCCTCATTCAGCCATTTCGCGCATCCTGCTTTTTTTCGCATTTTTGACTTCTGAAACTTGACATTTGTTAAGTTTTAACAGTTCTTGATATTTTATGTCAGTTACATACCAGGGGTACGAAATTGGGGTGTCTACAAGCGTGCCTGCCATGAGCTAATCTTTGCTCGGGTGAAAAATTGTATGGTTTCTATAGACTTGGTTCCCTATCTTTAAGATAGCTAGAGCTTTCGCGTATTGTGCACACATCTTGCTCACGTTCCCCACACGTGTGGTCTAATTTGGCCATGGCAGCTTACTAGTCCCCTGCTCCTTGTCTCGCGAGGATACTTGCTCGCAACAAGGAGCATACTGGTTTGATGTTGTAGGAAAGCCTTGTTACGCGGTCGTCCTAGGCACAGGGGAAGTAGGTACGTGAGTAGCCTCCATTTGGGGAGAAAATAATGTTGTTCTTCACGCCCATCTGCTGTGATTTCAGGCCCACCTTTTGGATATAAAGGCCAATCGTCCCCCTCAACCATCAACTTTCACAAATCCTATTCTCTCCCACTTTGACTACTGCTGTGGAGATCCTTGCTTTATTTAAATACATAGATTCCAGTAAACAGACCCCTTAGAAAACATGTAATTTTTGTACTGTGCGTTCTCTTTGAATTCTGCATGTTTACTGCTCGTTTATTTCTCACGAAATCCCTCTTTATTCATGTGTTCTCTGTTTTTTGGTATTTGATTCTTCATAACTCCTGAGTTTAAACCTTGAAACTTTCATGCGTTCACAGACGTGATAAGCTTCAAAACCTTGAAACCTTCATGCGTTCACATATATGATAAGCTTCAAAACCTTGAAACCTTCATGCATTCACAGATGCGATAAGCTTTAAAACCTTAGACCCCACACTTTTTTGCTCTCAATCATTATGTTCACCATTATGGGTAGAACCTAAAGCTTTTTTTCCTTGATTCCTGTAGGATGTCTTCTCCGTACCGTACCGCCCTTGTGATAAAGCCACTTACTCCAAGCCAGAGGCATACAACTATAGCAATGAGACTTTCACTTACGGCTGGGATAGCCTTGAAATTCAACAGGATAGTTTCGGGCTTACTGACTCGGATGTCCAGATATTAGACAACCCTGGGTTCCAAACCACCTCAGTAACTAAAGAAACAACTCATATGCCTATTCTCAAGAAAGAGATCCTTACTTCCTCAATTCCCGTATCTTATAGCAACCCTAATCTCCCCGACCTCCCGAATGGCTTAGGTGGATTGATCGTGTGTCAAAATAAGTTCTTAAAATGGCCATCGGTGTGTGTCACAAAAACAACAACTGTTAAATTGATTGGTCTGAAATGCAAAGGTAGCTCTCGCGGATCCTAAACATTTCTAAAATTATTTAATTAATGGTCAATCAATTAAAAGCATTAAGTTCACAAAATAATAACTGAGCATAAATATGAACTTAATAAAGAGAGCGATTAAGTTAAAATTACATTGGACAAAGAAAATAATTGCTTTTTATAAATCATTTAAACACAAAACCAATTCCATAATTACAAGACATTGAACCTTATAAAATACAATAAATATCTCAAAGTATAGATTCGAAGACTTAAACCAAATGATGCACAAATTGAAGGTTGAAATCACTTGGAATTGCTTCCTTGGCTCTTGATTTTAAGCTCCAAACCTTAAATGTTGATTAATTGTTTGAGGACATGGAGAGAAAATGGGTGATTTGGGGTTGGTGCCCCATTTTGGGACCTAAGGTCCCAAAAAGGGGGCTTGATAATGATGTTTGGCCTGTTTGGGAGCTTAAATATGAAGGGATTTGAGTGTTGAGTAAGCTAAGGGGGGGAAATAGGGAAAATGTTAAAGTTTTGGGGCTAAAAATTGGAAGGAAAAATATTATGGGACAGTTGAGCACTCGACAATGCATAAATGAAAAACTTTCAACAAATTGCTTTGGTGCCCCTAAACTTTGTAGGAAGTGAGCGATATCCCTCAGTCTTTGCCGACTCTACAATTTGGTCCTTTGTTTTCGCTGTTAGCCTTCGTTATCTCTCATTTGCCTTGGACTCTTAATACCAAATGATTTGTAACTCACCTTTGCAACCTGAAATTACCTCAAACTTTGTGCTAAACACCATGAATGGTCAATTAAACCTTGGAACCCTACATTAAAGCACAAATATATAAATAATAATATTTCCAAGGCATAATTAACTCAAAATAGCACAAAATAAAAGGAAATTCACCGGAAAATTCATGGAAATCTTGGGCTCATCAGCACGTGAAGATCGAGCGTCAGAAGCCTGGAGGGTTATTGCAGCCATTGCTGGTTGCCGAGTGGAAGTTGTAGCATATCACTATGGACTTTGTAATGGGTTACCTAGAACCTTGAAGGGTCACTATGCAATATGGGTTATTGTGGGACGGATTAACCAAATCCTCACATTTTCTTGCTTTTCGAGTTACAGATTCGAAAAGTTAGCAAAGTTGCACGTCAACGAGATTGTTCGATTACTGGGGTTCCGGTGTCGATTGTGTCAGACCGTGATGCTAAGTTCACCTTTAAGTTTTGGGCTAGTTTGCAAAAGGTGTTGGGTACAAAGTTAAGCATGAGTATAGATTTTTACCCGCAAACAGACGGTTAGTCAGAGTGGGCCATACAAACAATAGAGGGCATGCTGCGAACATGTGCTTTAGACCTATAGGGAAGTTGGAATGACCCTTAACCGTTAGTGGAATTCACATACAATAATAGTTATCACACAAATATTGGAATGACACTATACGAGGCTTTGTATGTATGAAAATGTCGATCACATACCAGTTGGGATGAAGTAGGTGAAAGGAATCTTACGGGACATGAGTTGGTGCAAGTTACATAAAAAAAGGTCTAACTTTTTAGACAGTGACTTCTAATGGCCCTGAGCAGGTGTGGGTGCCCCGGTGCATCCCATGCCCTGCGCTCCCTTGGTTAAGGGAATGCGGCGTGCGGATGCGAACACCACGCTTTCCATTCCATCCTCCCTTGTCTAGGGGAAGACGAAATTAAAAATGCGGAAAGGGTGCTATCAAAAAGCGCGCTGAATACGCCTCGATCACTTCAGTAAATTTTTGGTCCGTTATGGGAGCTATGAGTTTTCTGTATCAAGTTATCCCCTTTTTAGGGGATAACATGATGTAAGAATACATCACCCTTTCATTCGTATCGTCCCTTGTGTAGGGGAAAATGGAAAGTACAAGAAAGGATGTTGCGGGCCCCACTACAGTATTTAATAAAAATTGCCTTATGGCCTATTTACGATCACTATGAGTGATTTGTGTTTTCTATATCAAATTATCCCTTTTTTAGGGGATACCAGAATATAGGAATACATCATCCTTTCATTCTCATTCTCCCTTTTATAGGGAAAAACGGAAAAGTGCAAGAAAGGAATGTTGCGATGCCCCACTGTGATCCAAAATGTATTAATAGAGTCGTCATCTTTATTTTAAGGAAGAAATAAAGAAAAACCAAAAAAAGAAAACCAGAGAATGCAAAACAGGTTCGGAGGCTAAGTTACGAGTTGGGAAGGTGCTAGGCACCCAACTCGCTTTTCGGTCTCAAAAGCGGTTTTTGGCTAAAGTATGATTTTTGTTATATTTATCTAGCAAATAAATAAAGCATTAACTACCTACAAATACATTCATATTTACATTATTTACGGACTTGCAGCCGTCTCTTTCCAATAATTACAAATACATTTAAAAATATTTAGCCATAATAATGATTCTCTTAAATGCTATTTTCTAAAATAATCCGGGCAGCACAACGGCTTATATTTTTACATTGGACCGGATGGAAAATAGTTTTTTAATAAATTAACGCTCTTAAAGGCTCACCTTTTAGAGCGTGGTGTGCTCACTCTGTCCTTCTCGAGAGAGGGAGTCTTTTTGCTGCTACTGCTGCGGTTCGGGCAAAGTGACTGCTTGCGAGAGTTGCTTCTGGGTCCCGTAAAACGGGCGGCGCAACTGCTTGCTTCTTGCTTGCTGCTGGCTGAATTTGGGCAGAATAAGGGCTTATTTCTGGCTATTTTGGCCTTTTCACTCGGGTAGAGCAACTACTCTTTTCAAGAGTTTTGGACTGGGAAAATAGGGTGGATACCTAACTAGGGGACTAGGGATCACTTTAACCTGTTGGACTTACTTTTGGAGGAGTTTTGGCAAGGCTTTGAGGCTTTATAGGAAGGGACGCTCACTATCTCTCGATCGCTCACAAAACTCGCAGCGTAACAACAACGTTGAGAGCTTTTGGGGTTTCAAAGGTGTTATAAGTGTGTCCTAAAAGCGAACCCCGGGGCCTCTATTTATAGGCTGGGAGAGGGACATCGAGGGAATTAAAATTCCTTCCTTTACACTTCATTTGCTCGTACAGAAGGCTGGAATAATTGTACATTACGCAAACTATAGCACTCTTATAGCATTTGGGGAATCCCTGTAGCACAAACTGGGTGCCGGGTGAAGGTGTTTTGGGCGCCGCGCTCATCATCCTAGTTGGCAGTGCCAACTATTGAAACTTTGGCCATTTTTGACACTCTAGCCCCTGTATTCCACTGTTTTGCGCATCCTGCTTTATCTTTTGCACTTTTAAACCCTGTAACTCGACATTTGTTAAGTTTTAACAGGTTTTGATATCACATGCCAGAGTTACATATCAAGGGTACGAAATTGGGGTGTCTACAGAGCCCCTCAACGATGGAGTCTACGGGTAACCCGAGGCTTACTGAGTAGACGAACATCGTTGATAAGAAATAGACTCTCCAATTTCGCGCAATTAAAACGGGGGAGAGATGCAATAGGTAGCAGTTATAATGCAACAGTTTATAATGCTAACCAAACCTCCATATCCTAGACATATTTAGTCAGTTATAGCAGATTATCGTAGTTTTTAAGCAGATATGCAAATTAAAAGCTCTAATGGTCGGACCTACTAAAATAGTCTGCCTACGTATCCCTTAATAAAGGAAATCAGACCAGACGTAGTTCATGTGGCGACCCGACCCAGATTCCGGAACGGAATCCCAAAGTCGTGCCGCAAGGACAAGGCAAGAAGAGGACAAGCACTTGCAAAACAGTAGTGCGAGTCAGACAATTGAGTTAGCGAGCTCAATAAAGGTAGAGAAACCGTATACAAAAATACGGGTCAGGAAGAAACGAATATGCGGAAGCGGTAGGGGAAAGAAGTTCCAAGCTTAAGGCTCGAAAACAAAGTCAAGAAATCAAAGGAGACAATATTCTCCCGAAGGGGAAAAACAGAACTCGCGTGCCGCAACATTGCAGACGCTGAACAAACCATCGGCACTCCAGGCCGGGGACGAACCTGATAACAATTACCCACGGCTAAGGCATACCGGGGTTAACCAACAGCAATAGTGACTACAATAGAGAAAATCCCCAAGCTACTGCGTGCCCGGGAGACAACTGAAATAGATATGAATAGCATGAATAAGGCACGACACAACACGTCGGCCCAAGAACGAACTAATACAGAAACTCAAGTATCTACCCGACCGTAAAGTCTAAATAACTTTACAAGATATCGGTCTCACAAGAATAATCAGGTACATGAACAAGAGACAATGATAAAGGGAGTAAAACTCCACAAACTACTGCTCGGGAAGTCAGCTACTAGAATCACGAACTACACGATCAAGTCTCGATCTATCGATCAACCGTGACACTACGATCACGATCTACTCGGCCTCAACACGACTCTTGAAGCGCAACTAGAAAACATGTACGGGATGAGTCATAATGACCCAGTACGCTACCACTAGACAATATAACATAATCGTAATATTTTCATAAGTAGAATTGAAATCGGGTTACGACGACGAAGAACCATAAGTCAGGTGGTACTGTACAGAACCGTTCCTTTACCAGGCTACCAAGATGAACTAGGGTGAATTCCCTGTTCACAAACAATCAGGTAAGTCAGGAGGCAAGTGATAAGAATAATCGTACAGTTAGGGACGTATGTCTTGACTTGAATCATCGCAGGTATCTTATAGAACAATTAAGTAACAGTATGCATATTTATAAATATACATATACCAAGTCTCTCATAGGATTATCAAGTGTGGTATGTAAACTCGTTTATGTACCAAATAATTCATTCATGGAAGTTTATCATGTAAAGATATGCATATCTACATATATATACATATGAAGGCAATCATGGGGAAATCGAGTAGGAGTATGTATATCTACATACATATACATATGAAGACAATCACGGGGTAATCAAGTAGGAGTATGTATATCTACATACATACGTGTCATACAATTCACGGGCCTATCACGAACGTCAAGCGATCAAGAACAAGTATATATAGGCAATTAGTGCACATATTCATGATAGCACTTTGATTTCACAAGTACTAGAAGAAATCCACATATAAGAGGATATGATATAAATCTGGTACTGCAATGTAGCTCATGCAATATAAAATGCTAACGAGAACGTCTTTGTTGGATGTGCGAGATGGTACATCGACCAAGGATAGTATTATTCCAAGCGCCCTAATGGTTACACAAGGTACTCTTCTCCAAAGTGATCAAGAATGGAGGGGTTTGCACGTTTCTGGTTCGGCAACCCATCACTATCACGAATCTCATGATTCGTAACGGTAGACGAATTGTCAACCAGGGAAGACAAGATAGGACAAGACAAGTATGCCAGTTGGACTTATTGGGGAAAACAAGTAATATTTACTTATTTAAGAAATCAAGCAAGAACGAGCACGGTAATAGCAATCTCATTCAAGTCAGGTGGGCATGTTATTCTTTACGACTAATAATCAAGCATGATCATGAATTAAATTAAGAATCTCGAAACTAGTATTCTAGTTAAGCGGATTTCAAGCGTCGTAGGGGTTGATCGTTGAGTCGGTATTGTTAAATGACTCACTAGCATCGACTCCGTCGAGTCATTTCTATAATTCCAATCAAATAGAGTTTGAACACTATATGTGTTCAAAGACTCCTTTCTATGTTCTTGTTGAGGCATAGCTAGGTTCTCGTTCCATTTAGGAACCTTAGTTCAAAATTACTAAGTCAAGTATAAAAGGCGGAAACCTAAGTTGATTATTGTCCAACCAAGCTTAGTTCAATTTCACGTTCGAAATTCCATTTGTTAATAGAATCATAAATCAAGGCACATTGATACTCAATAGGAAGATAATTATGAAGATAAGACACACAATATGCTTAAAGGTCATAATCTCAAGTAGACATAGAGGTTCATGCATCATTCACAACAAACCTTATCAAGCTCAGTTCCATAGAATCATAAGATAGATAACATTATAAATCCCCTCGAGGTTCCCTAAGAACTAAAGATCAAGCATGCACTCTCGAAGGACAGAAGACTTAAGACAACTCAAGATTCATCAATTAACCATGTGATGGTACTTCATAAGTCCATCACCACACACATGACTTGGATGACCATTCAGTCATCTTTGCGACAACTCAAGATTCTCATCATAGAGGGTACTAAGGCATACACGATTCAAATATCCTTCCTAAGGGAGAATTGTCACGAAGCAATCCCGGATTTTCCAAGGATGTTAACAAGATTCCCAAGTAAAGTCACATATTACATTCCTACGAATCTTGGGACTTCATTAAAAGTCCAACTAGTATTACTGGCTCTAGTTCATAATAGAACCCTATTCAAAACGTCTTTCATTCGAGTTACGCATTCTCGACTCACACATAAACCATCCAAGAACTAGCGATAACCTCGCACTTAACATCATTCAAGAGACTCAATTAGAGTCCTAAGCCAAGAATCAATCTTATTACCAATTTGGTCTCACCCGAGCTATTCTCAAAATTTCGTAATTGAGATTCAATGATCACAAGAAGATATAGGAATTTATCCTAAGGTTCAAATAACAAATTTTATAATTAATTGACTTCATTTGGGTCAAACTACAAAGTCCCAATTTCTAGTTCGAGGCATAAATTCGGGATTCACTATTTATCCGGGTTTCTAACCCAACAAAAATAAATCTTTAACCATAACAATTCCAATATACTCAATAACCCATTTGGTTTCAAACCCTTAACCAAAATCTATTGATATCCGTGAAAACATATCATTTTGACATGTATAACAACAATAAATCACAAGGAACAAGTCTCTAACAATCTATCATCAAGATGCATGTAGAGAGAGAAACTAGGGCTTAAGTAACGTACCTTAACCGAGCCACAAACGTCTAGGAAGTGTAAAATAAACCGAGGGGAAAGACTCTACTCGGCGAGGGCTTCGCGATGGCGGTCGCGGCTCGACAATCCGAGGGCCGGAACTCCGGGAATCGATGAATCTCCCATGGAAGCTCCTTCTCCCCCTCTCTCTCTAAAACTCACGATTGAAGAAGAAAATGGGGAAGGAAGAGGAAGTTTTAAGGTCATAAAGGGTTAGGGAGGACAATCCTACCCTTCCTAGTTGTGGACAAGGCAAAGGGGAGTGGTTAAAATGGGGGTAGTATAGGTTTTTCACGCCAAAACTCAAAACAGGGAAAAATCCCGTAATTGCACATCCAGGAGTTGAGGCGGGCGCCTCATGTGTGCCCAGGCGGGCGCCTCACTTGCTGAGGCTTCACCCAAGTTCAGTCCAGTTTGAAATTGCTCCCTGCATTTGAGGCGGGCGCCTCGCAAGGTGCCATGCGGCCGCCTCGGCTCCAGAACCTCTAAAACTTGGTCTAAACTTGTCCTAAATGATCCCAAACTTATGGGCAATCATTCTAAGGTCTAACCCTACTCAAAACGAGTCGGAAACGCACCCGAACAACACCCGGAACAGGATAGAACAAGGCTCAACTCACGCGACGAATGATCAACGAATCAAACTACAAACAAACACCAATCAAACTAAGATGACTTGGGCATGAAAAAGACTTGTTTAAACATGGTTAAGACCTGAATATAAAGCCAAGAATTCAACGAACACTTCGCATTGACGAAATAGAGGCAATACGAGCAACGAGGGGAATCGCTAAGGCCAAAATCAACACGGTCGAACCGGCGATTCAACAAACAAGCATAAAACTTGTGTACCAAGGCCTTATGAGACTCAAATAACTCTCAAGACAAGTGGAGGAATGACTAAGAGTACAGTCGAGGTCTCACGAAAGAACTACGCGAGGAAACACTAAACCAGAGTCAAGTCAGCGTCGGTATGCGACTTGTAACTTTAACTAGTTAAGGTCTATGGAACATATGGAACTAATGTATTGGCTCCTATATAGCCTACCTATATTAATCAAGGTTCTTACCTCAAGTCAAGTAAGCGAGGTTACGGTCAAACGACACGCAAAGCAATAAGGTCAATTACACGAAGGTTCGGGGTCTTACAGTTCAGGCTAAGCCAGAACAAGTATGCTGCGACGGTCGTGCCTACCGAAATAGGCTGCCTACGTATCCTTATCCAAGGAATCAGACCGAACGTAGTTCACACTAAAATGCCGACAAACAAGCGTCTTCGTGGCTGGCGTGCCTAGAAATAGGTACACGTATCCTTAGCCAAGGAATCGGACCAAAGTAGTTCCTAATGCAAACAAACAGCGCTGGGTGGGATGGATGGTGCGTTTTGCCAAGCATAGGCAAAACTGATGGGACCTTTTCAAAACGCGCTTTCCCCAGCATAGGGAAAGCGGTGCCACTTTTTTAAAATGCACTTTCTCCAGTATAGGGAAAGCGATGCTGCTTTTAAAACAAGCTTTCCCCAGTATAGGGAAAGCGATGCTTCTTTTAAAACAAGCTTTCCCCAGCATAGGGAAAGTGATGCTACTTTTTCAAAATGCGCTTAACCCAGAATAGGAAAAGCGATGCGATTATTTAAAATGTGCTTAACCCAACATAGGAGAAGCGATGCAGATTTTTTAAAAAAATGTGTTTATCCCAGCATAGGAGAAGCGATGCAGATTTTTTTTTTTTTTTTTTAAAAGTGCTCATCCCAGCATAGGAGAAGCGATGCTTATGAAGCGTTGTTGCAGAATGTTGTCGATGATCGGCTTGTGTAGCTTTTGATGAGGCTGCTGCGGATCTTTGGGAGGTGGTCCTTGGCGAGATGTCGGCAGAACATTTACAAGCCGATGCGGCAGAAGGCCTGAGAAGATGCAGTAGAAAGATGCAAACAAAAGATGCAAGCATGCGAATGAAACTTTATTTTCTTTCTTAAAAAAAAGACTTTTGAATGTGCATGTGTATCATCCGCTTCTTAAACATGTTAAGACAAGATAAGGTAAGGTGATGAAATTGTAATATAAGAGCTTTAGATGTGGCTTCAAGTTGGCTTTGAAGGGTTATGAGTATAGGAGTTGATTGTGATATTTGAGATGGAGGTGGGTGAAGTTTAGGGTTATTTTTCAGTCTTTTGACTAGTGCATCTTTCAAAAAAGGAATTTAATCAGGACTAGTGAGTCCTACTAATCGATGTCCCAGAGGGACTACTTTTTTCATTCTTTCTTGTTTTTTTGTTTGTTTTTTTGTTTTTTTTTTTTTTTTTTGTTTGTTTTGTTTTGTTTTTTGTTTTGTTTTTTTTTTTGCACTTTAACTTTTGCCTAGGTCGCCCTTTCGAGTTTTTAACCTAGCGAGCCTTTACCTCATAGGGAGCCAGTCTTTCAATGCATGCGAAGATAAGCCGCTTATTCTTGAGCGATCACGGTTTTGTTGCTTCTTCCTTTCTTCAGGCGGAGATGGAAATGAAACTGTTTCCAAGATGATAAGCCTTTATGTACTGAAATGAGTTCAGCGGGAGAAGCCCCAGGATGACTCGATGAACCATATTTTGTAAGATGGACGGGCAAGTTCCTGAAGATATTAACTGGAGACAACCCCAGAAAGACTTGATTTGGAGAGACTTTTGTGGGAGACAGAAATGGGTATGCTCAGAGAAAAATAATGACTCTAATAGACAAAAAGAAGAGTTATGATCCAGAGTTTATATCGCCGAGTATCATGAGTTTCATGGACCCTGCTTAACATTTATCTTTTGATAATTTTATGTATCTTTAGCAAGGAGTTATGTCCTGGACCCAGAGCACGTTATAACCGATTGAAACAGAACTATAGGTGGCAACTAGGTTAGGGTATAGTGTTTAAGTATTTGGGATGGATTGACTTTAGGGTTGAGGATCTGATTGGCCTCTTGCTCAAAGGTATTTTGGGCCATGGATTTGGTTATTTTCGAAAAGGCGATCACAAAGCGATCATTGGCTGGCCTTTTAAGCAGTGGGTTTGGATGAGAATTTGGTTTCAAGACCTGGTTGTAGGTATGGTTGGGAGATCGGCTTTTGGATTTGGTTATGGGTTGTTGGGTTGTCCAATAGTGATTGATATTTATATTTTTTTGCGAGAGAGAAAGAGAGAGATTTTGAGGAAATTGCTCAAGAGAGGCTTCTTTTTGTTTTTCTCTCTTTTTTTTCTTTTGCTTTTTCTTTTCGAAGCAATTTGAGAGAGTGCTTGAAGAGATATTTGTCTTCTTTCTCATGAGATAAAAGAAGGTTGTTACTCTTGGTGGATATATATATATATATATATATATATATATATATATATATATATATATATAAGGGTAGAGCAACCCCAGTTTTGGGAAGCTGGATCTTAGAGATGGTTAGGCTTTGGTGTATAGTGGTAGCCCCTAGTGTGCCATTTAATAGCTCGATCGCAATGGGTCGAAGATGACCTTTTATCAATATAGAAGGTTGCTTTGTCGAACTTATATTTTTAATGGTTTGTGGGTCCATATTTTGAAATGACTCATTATCAACCCGTGTAGTTTTATCATGTTTTTAAATGAGTCGATTCGTCATTTCATTTTTTTTACAACAGATATTTCGGCGATAGATGGGACTCAGAGATTAAGAAGAAGACTCGACAAGCTAGTAAGAATTTATCAGATTCGAATATAGATAAAATACATTTGAAAAGCTCGATTTGAGAACTTGGTTGGGCTTTTGAAATAACGGAGACTGAATGGATTTGTGAGCATACCCTGCAGGGATGGGCTGTAGGCATCAATATGGGCAAAAGAGACACCCCTGGGGTTTGAAAGCCCCTAGCCCTGAATTGTTGCGCATGATCTTTGAGTTGCCTGACTTTTCTGGATTTCCTAGCTTTCCAAACTTTTCTGTTTTCTTGGCTTTCCCAGCTGTTTTTTTCTTCCCCGGCTCCCTATTGGTCTTTTTTTCTTTTTTTGATTTTTTTTGAAGTGGTACCCCCTGACATCTCGAAGTAGGACTTTACTTTATATTTTTGAAATCGAGAATGAAAGATGCACTTATCAACTGGTGATGCATTTAGGAAAGGTTAAGAGAGGAGAGGAATTTGGAGATGGAAATTGAGTATAATGGTGGGGGGATTTCCTGTCTTTTCATGTTTTGGGAAACAAAAAGAAGCACATAGAAAATATCTCCCTTCTTTTTTTTTAATCTGAAAGAATATATTTTTTTTTGTTTAGAGAGAAAAAAAAATCATCATTCTTCCTTTTTGCGATCTTTGAAATGAGATGTACTGATTACGTACCTCTGGACAATCCTCTTAGGAGAGTAAATGATAATAGTCAAATTATTTATTTTTCAACCTCTGCAAAATTGTTAGTGGTATCGAAAATAACAACAAAGATCCCAAAATCTATGAAAATTGACGCTGAGTTGAAAAGAGTTGTTTCCTGGAGATTTTATTTGACAAAAGGACATTCAAAGGTAAAAAAGGTCTTTGGAGGTGTATACACAAGGGTATTCTAGGGTATTTTTCACTTTTTATCAGAAACAATCATGGGTGCGGCTTCTCAATGATTTTATCATCGATAAGGTCTTGGATATCATTCCTGAGTGAGAAGCATTTGTCGGTGATATGACCACTGGATTGGTGGTATTTACAATACTTGTTGCGGCTCCATTTGGCAGGTAATGGATTTGGAGGTTTATATTCAAGGGGCTTAAGGACTCCTTGTGCTGTTAACCCTTGTAGTATCTGTGACATTGGGGCATTCAATTCATCGAAGTACCTTCTGTTTCCTTTGTAAGGTCCTATGAGACTCTTGTCGGTATTACTGCTTCCTTCAACAGAATTGGCAGATTTGTTTGTCTCATATGACCATGGCATATTATTGTACTTACCAGGTGGAATTCTTTCAATCACGTTGACTTCTTCCGAAGATTCTTCCTCTGATCCGGAATAGCAGAACGAACTTGGAGGTGTACCGATTTCTAGGGATCATTTGCGTATATCTTCATCAATGCGGACTCCTATCTCCACTATTTCTTTGAAATTGCTATAGGGGAGATACCGCATGTGCTCTAGGTAAATGGGATGGAGGTTTTTGATGAACATTCTGCATGACTCAGCCGGATCAGGTCTGTCAAGTGTCTGGGCGACTTTACTCTTCCACCTGGCTGCAAATTCTGCAAATGTTTCATTTTCTTTTTGGGTGCATGCCTCAAGATCTCTTTTATTTTCGGGGGTAGTATTGTCCTTGTATCCTTCTAGAAACCCTTCTGCTATTTGGTCCCAAGTGCCCATGGTGCTATCATCTGCTAGCATTAACCATTGCTTAGCAGCCCCCTATCAAGGTAAGGTGAAAATTGGAGGCCATGGCTTCGAAACTAGCCCCTCTTGATTGCATGCCAGTAGAGTAAGATTTTAGGTGGGAGATAGGGCATCCAGTCCCGTCAAATTTTTCTATGTCAGGCATTTTGAAACTTGAGGGTAGTATGGCTGAAGGTTTTAGCGTTAATGCCCACGTAGAGAACTTCTCTTTGTTCAAGAACTTTTGCATCATACTTTTCAAATTTTCCATGTCAACCTCCATTTTGGTGGGAGGGGGAGTTGATTTTTGGTATATGCTGGTAGGATTAGGAAAGGCTGGGTTAATTTCTAGTTGTGACATTTGGTAAGGATTTTGGGCAGGATAAGGATTATTGGCGGTTTTGGTTTGGTTGCCAGGATCATTAGGAGGTAGATAGGTTGTAACTTGACCTAGTTGATTATAGCTCCATGGGTCCATAAGTAGGCTATTCTGGAGCGGGTTGGTGATGGGAAAAGGAAGGTCAGTTGGATTCTGGGGAATATTGGTGCTTGGGAAAGGATATGGAGGATAGGGTAGGAAAGGGTTGATATTTGGGTAGTAGGGATTTGGTGGAGGATTTGGATTTGGAGTAATGGCAGTATTTGGTGGGTTGGTATTTGGCTGAGGGTTTGGGTTTGGAGGAACATGGGAGGTTGATGCTTCTTGGGGGACTGCAGAGGAAGAGATTACCTCACCACTGGATTTTAAATTTTGCACCAGATTAGCAATTTGGCCCATTATACGATCAGACTGTGCACCAAAATTCTGGTCTAGCCACTGTTGCATAGCCGGAGTCGAAGCGTACCCTGGAGCCCCTGTATCGGTACCCATAGTGGACTGCTCACTTTCTGCTGCCATACTGCTCGGATCTGTACCATCTGAACTGATCTTGCTCTTTTCTGATCTGCCCCTGATATTTTCTGATCTGCTTTCTATACCTGTATCCCGTATCAACCGGCCAGTACTATCTCTGCCTTTCCAAATTCGGACCAGGTTTCTGAGGAACATGGGTTTGGAGGTATCAGAAGGCTAGTTGAAGGCTTTCTCGGCTTGGAGTACAGCGTGCTTTTATTAATGTATTTTATTATTAATTATTTTCCTACAATTGACCGGATAAGCACCTGCTTTATTTTCATAGTCTTGTGACTTTCCCTAGAACAGTGGATTCTTTCTCCAGAGTATAGGATCCTCGTATTCCACCTGCCTTTCGACTCCCTAAGATCAGACTGATCCCAAGCGAAGAGCCTATACTCTTTCCGGGATCCACCATTCAAAATGGTCTAGGTCGAGCATCAGAGAATAATCAATTAGCCCCTGTGTATTTATTTTTTTTCTTGCGCATTTTTTTTGACTTGCGCATTTTTTCTCATATTTATTTTTTTTACAGGGGCTGACCCACGATTCAAAGATGCAAAAACCGGTCGGTCTTTGAAGTGTCCTGAGAATATATATGCAATCTAACGATGGCTTATGCAGGGGGTAGGCCGACCATGGTGTAGGGTAGCAACTTGGAATATATTTACATGCGTGCGCGTGTGTGCGACATCTAAAAAGCAATAAAATATTTTTTTTTCAGATATAAAACAGAAAATAAACAGATATGGCCTATCTTGCGGTTATCTGTGGATTTTCTCGGTTTTTTTAGTTTGAGCGCGAGCAAGCAAGCAATCACATCAAGAAATAGAAAGAAAAATGGGGAATCTATCTATTCCTATTAATTACAAATTTTTCCTAATCCCCAAGATAAAATTACATAATGAAATAGTGAATGTACATATTTTGTGAAAATAAAAATAAAGCAGAACGGAATAATAATATAGGGCGGAAAATAAAGCAATAAATAAAAATAAGGTGATAATAAAAATAAAGCCCCAGCCCTTTTGGTTTGCTGCCCGGAAATTTATTGCATATATATTTTTTTTTGATTTTTGATTTTGATTTTTTTTCATATTATTATTATCATTATTATTATTGAAAATGCATATTTTTAAATATACCTGTAATAGTGACTGGAACGAGACTGCTGCAAGATAGAGGATCATATCCACAAATATATATACACATGTATAGAAACACAATATTCAAATGCTTAGAAAAATATAACAAACATACTTTAGCCATAAACAAAAGAAAAACAAAAAAAATTACTAAGTCTAGCCCTCCATTTTTATTTAAAATAAAAATGATCTCCCCAGCAGAATTGCCACTGTGGGTGCCTCAGTGTGTCCCACGCCCCGCGCTCCCTTGGCTAGGGGAATGCGGCGTGCGGATGCGGACACCACGCTTTCCATTCCATCCTCCCTTGTCTAGGGGAAGACGAAATTAAAAATGCAGAAAGGGTGCTATCAAAAAGCGCGTTGAATACGCCTCGGTCACTTCAGTGAATTTTTGGTCCGTTATGGGAGCTATGAGTTTTCTGTATCAAGTTATCCCTTTTTTAGGGGATAACAGGATGCATGAATACATCACCCTTTCATTCACATCGTCCCTTGTGTAGGGAAAATGGAAAGTGCAAGAAAGGATGTTGCGGGCCCCACTACAGACTTTAATAAAAATTGCCTTATGGCCTATTTCGAATCACTATGAGTGCTTTGGGTTTTCTATATCAAGTTATCCCTTTTTTAGGGGATACCAGGATATAGGAATACATCACCCTTTCATTCTCATTCTCTCTTTTATAGGGAAAACGGAAAAGTGCAAGAAAGGAATGTTGCGATGCCCCACTGTGATCCAAAATGTTTTAATAGAGTCGCCATTTTTATTTTAAGGAAGAAATAAAGAAAAACCAAAAAAAGAAAACCAGAGAATGCAAAACGGGTTCGGAGTCTAAGTTACGAGTTAGGAAGGTGCTAGGCACCCAACTCACCCTTTCGGTCTTAAAAGCGGTTTTTGGCTAAAGTATGCTTTTTGTTATATTTATCTAGCAAATAAATAAAGCATTAACTACCTACAAATACATTCATATTTACATTATTTACGGACTTGCAGCCGTCTCTTTCCAATAATTGCAAATACATTTAAAAATATTTGGCCATAATAATGGCTCTTTTAAATCCTATTTTCTAAAATAATCCGGGCAGCACAACGGCTTATATTTTTACATTGGGCCGGATGAAAAATAGCTTTTTAATAAATTAACGCTCTTAAAGGCTCACCTTTTAGAGCGTGGTGTGCTCGCTTTGTCCTTCTCGAGAGAAGGAGTCTTTATGATGCTGCTGCTGCTGCGATTCGGGCAGAGTGACTGCTTGCGAGAGTTGCTTCTGGGTCCCGTAAAACGGGCAAAGCAACTGCTTGTTTTTTGCTGATTGCTTGCTTGCTGCTGGCGGAATTTGGGTAGAACAAGGGCTTATTTCTGGCTGTGGCTGTTTTGGCCTTTTCATTCGGGCAGAGCAACTGCTCTTTCCGAGAGTTTGACTGGGGAAATAGGGTGGATATCTAACTAGGGGGCTAAGGATCACTTTAACTGGTTGGATTTACTTTAGGAGGAGTTTTGGCAGGGCTTTGAGGCTTTATAGGAAGGGACGCTCACTATCTCTCGATCGCTCACAAAACTCGCAGCGTAACAACAACGTTGAGAGCTTTTGGGGTTTCAAAGGTGTTCTAAGTGTGTCCTTGTGGGTTCCCGGGACTGCGCCCGTGCCCCGCGCGCCCTTGGATAGGGTTGCGCGTACGTGCGGATGCGGGACACCACTGCTTTCATTCCATTCTCCCTTATTTAGGGGAAGACGAAATTAAAAGAGCGAGAGGAGTAATGTCTAAGATAGCGCGTTTGAATACGCCTCGGTAACTTCAGTGAATTTTTGGTCCAATATGGGAGCTTTGAGTTTTCTATATCAAGTTATCCCTATTTTAGGGGATACCGGGATATAGGAATACATCACCCTTTCATTCTCCATTCTACTTTTTTAGTGGAAAACGGAAAAGTGCAAGAAAGGAGTGTTGCGAGGCCCCACTATGGATTTTATGAAAATAGCCTGATGGCCTATTTCGGATCACTATGAGTGCTTTGGGTTTTCTATATCAAGTTATCCCTTTTTTAGGGGATACCAGGATATAGGAATACATCACCCTTTCATTCCAATTCTCCCTTTTTTAGGGGAAAACGGAAAAGTGCAAGAAAGGATGTTGCGATGCCCCATTGGATCAAAAATGTTTTATAGAGTCGCCATCTTTATTTTGAGGAAGAAATAAAGAAAAACAAAAAAAAACCAGAGATTGCAAAATCGGGTTCGGAGGCTATGTTACGAGTTGGAAAGGTGCTAGGCACCCAACTCGCCCTTTCGTTCTCAAAATCGGTTTTAGGCTAAAGTATGCTTTTTGTTATATTTATTTAGCAAATAAACAAAGCATTGAAAGACAGAAAATAAAAACAAATACATCCGTGGTTACATTATTTACGAACTTGCAGTCGTCTCCTTATAATAATTATAGATATATTTAAAAATATTTGGCCATTATAACGGCTCTTTTAAATTGTATTTCCTAACTAAATCCGGGCTACACAACTACTTTATTTTTTACATTGGGCCGGATTTGAAAAGAACGTTTATAAAATAAATGCTCTTAAAGGCTTTACCTTTTAGAGCGTGGTGTTCTCACTTTGTCCTTCGAGAGAGAGAGAGAGACTTTTTATACTGCTACTGCTGCTGCGGTTTGGGCAGAGTAACGGTTTATTTTTGGTGGTTTGGCCTTTTCACTCGGGCAACAGCTCTTTCTGAGGTTTTTGGATCGGGGAAATAGGGTGGAAACCTAGCTGGGAGGCTAAGGCTTACTTTGACAAGTTAGATTTAAGTTTGGAGGAGATTTGGCAGGGTTTCGAGGCTTTATAGGAAGAT
Source organism: Codonopsis lanceolata (assembly GCA_013146195.2). NCBI lineage: Eukaryota > Viridiplantae > Streptophyta > Magnoliopsida > Asterales > Campanulaceae > Codonopsis > Codonopsis lanceolata. The sequence goes on from CM028380.1 coordinate 150,857,030, forward strand.
CGCTCATTATCTCACTTCGCTCTCTATTTTTTCAGCGTAACAGCTACGCGGAGAGTTTTTGGGGAAGAAAAGTTGTACTGTAAGCGAACCCCGAAGGCTTTATTTATAGGCTGGACAAGGGACTCATCAGGGATTACAATTCCCTCATGCGTGATTCCATTCCGTGTACCGCGTGCTGAGTAATTTGCACAATGCGTTAAGTTCAGAGCACACTGTAGCAGTTTGGGAGCTACTGTAGCACAATCTGGGCGCCACCCATGGATGAACTGGGCGTTGCCCCCACTTTGAGTGTGGGTGGTGCCAGCTTTCAAACTTTGGTTCATTTCTAGCACTTTGGCCCCCTATATTTCACTGTTTTGCGCATCATGCTTTGTCCTTTTGCATTTTCAACCCTGTAACTTGACATTGGTTAAGTTTTAACAGGTCTTTATATTTTATGTCAATGTTACATGCTAGGGGTGTGAAATTGGGATGTCTACAGTCCTGAAAGTGAACCTCGGGGCCTCTATTTATAGGTTGGGAGAGGGACATCGAGGGAATTAAAATTCCTTCCTTTATGCTTCATTTGCTCGTACAGAAGGCTGGAATAATTGTACATTATGCGAACTGTAGCACTCCTGTAGCACTTGGGGAATCCCTTTAGCACAAACCGGGCGTCGGGTGAAGGTGTTTTGGGCGCCGCGCCCATCATCCTAGTTGGCAGCGCCAACTATTGAAACTTTGGCCATTTTTGACACGCTAGCCCCTGCATTCCACTGTTTTGCGCATCCTGCTTTATTTTTTGCACTTTTAAACCCTGTAACTCGACATTTGTTATGTTTTAACAGGTTTTGATATCACATGCCAGAGTTACATATCATGGGTAGGAAATTAGGGTGTCTACAGCAGGCAGAAGTCATATGCCGATAATCTTCGTCGTGGACTTGAATTTGAAATGGGAGACCATGTGTTTCTAAATATTTCTCCCACCATAGGAGTTATGAGATTTGGTATTAAAGATAAACTTAGTCTACGGTTCGGAGTCCACAATGTGTTCCACGTGTCAGACTCGAGCCACCTGATAGAATATGAACCATTGCAGCTTCAAAAAGACTTGAATTATGATGAGCAACTTGTTTGAATAGTAGACCGAAAGGATCAAGTTTTTAGAAGGTTAACTATTTCATATGTAAAAGTTCAATCAAGTAACCATATCGAAAGGGAAGCCACTTGGGAGCTCGAGGAAGAGATAAGAGAGAAATACTTTGATCTATTTGTTTGAATAGACACATCAAGTTTAGAGGACCAAACTTTTTAAGGGGGTGAGAGTGTAATATATCATATTTTTGGACAATATCACATTTTTGTGATAATTTGAATATTTGCAATTGGGCCTATATTAGTTTAGTTACATTGGGCCCAATATTATATTTTTATGGCCTAATTTGAATATATTTGATAATTGGGCTTATTTTGATTTAATTATGAACCCACTTTGTTGGATACACAATTGGGTTGTTCTGTTTGAATTTGTGCTTGGGGCAATAACTTGGTTGGGCCAAATTGGTTGAAGTTTGATAGTACTACTTCAATAATAATAATAATAACAATAATAATAACAATAATAACAATAATAACAATAATAATAATAATAACAATAATAACAATAATAACAATAATAACAATAATAACAATAATAACAATAATAACAATAATAACAATAATAACAATAATAACAATAATAACAATAATAACAATAATAACAATAAGAACAATAATAACAACAATAACAATAACAACAACAATAACAACAACAACAATAACAACAACAATAACAACAACAATAACAACAACAATAACAACAACAATAACAATAACAATAACAATAACAATAACAATAACAATAACAATAACAATAACAATAACAATAACAATAACAATAACAATAACAATAACAATAACAATAACAATAACAATAACAATAACAATAACAATAACAATAACAATAACAATAACAATAACAATAACAATAACAATAACAATAACAATAACAATAACAATAACAATAACAATAACAATAACAATAACAATAACAATAACAATAACAATAACAATAACAATAACAATAACAATAACAATAACAATAACAATAACATAATCATAATAATAATCATAATAATAATCATAATAATAATCATAATAATAACAATAATAATAACAACAATAACAACAATAACAATAATAACAATAATAACAATAATAACAATAATAACAATAATAACAATAATAACAATAATAACAATAATAACAATAATAACAATAATAACAATAATAACAATAATAACAATAATAATAATAAAAAAAAATCAGAAATTATGAGGGAAATAATTGAGGTTAGTTAGTACGACAATTAGGAAAAAATGGGGAGGTCGCTGGCTACAGAAAAGAAAGGCGAACGATTGAGCCGCAATAATGGAGAAGAGAAAAGGTGGGGGGCTGCTCACAGTGGGTATAAAAAGGGGGCAGATTACCTCTAGTTGGGATATTCATAAAACAAAAAAGAGTAGAGAGAGGCTATCAGAAGGTGAGTCGCAGGAACCTTGGACGCGAACGAAGAGGAAAGGCAACACATTGAACCACCGTCGAACGAAATCAAGAATCGTTGATTTGAGGTAAGGAGTTGCTTTTCTATTTTTGAATTGTAATGCTTTCAGAGAAAGGTTTTCGGAAGGTGAGTCGCAGGAACCTTGGACGCGAACGAAGAGGAAAGGCAACACATTGAACCACCGTCAAACGAAATCAAGAATCTTTGATTTGAGGTAAGGAGTTTCTCTTCTATTTTTAAATTGTAATGCTTTCAGAGAGAGTAAATTTTGGTTCCATGTATAATGGATAAGATGGGAGAATTGATGGCTGAATCATGTGAGTATGTGGGAGCTTGGGCTTTGGGGGATTATTGTGGAAATTAGTAGTGTGAAGAAAAAAAGGAGAGAGGAATAGTTAGAGAGAGGATGGAAAGAAGAAGAGAATGGAGAAAAATGGAAGGAAGAGAAAAAAAAAGGGCTAAATGCACCATTAATCCTTAAACTTTGGTCAAACCCATCAGTAGTCCCCTAACTTCAAAGGTGATCATCATTGACCAAACATTGCCATTTTTGTTCCTTGCTAGTCCCTAGCCCTAACGCCGTTAGTGTATTGTCGTTAAGTGAACATGTGCCACTCACATGCACAATACATTGAGGGCAAAAAAGACTTTTTCATTTCAAATTAGGGGTCAGTTTGTTATCATTATCAAAACAGGAGGCATGGATAACATCATCAAAATAAGGGGTCTAATTGAAAATTTTAATGCCCAGTTCATCTTTACCCAAACTCCTTCATGATCTCCGCCGTCGACCTCATCTTTCCTGATCTCCGTTGCGCCATCTCCATGTGCCCCCAAGTCCTCTCCTCCCCTCTCGCTAACATCATCTTTGTCTTCACCCTCCTCATCCATGAAGCCCACGTCTCCGGCCACCAACTCTGTTGCGTCATCCATGCATGTCCTCTGTAGCACATATTAAGTTCAAGGCTTTCGCGATGAGCAACCCGCCCATTAGAAGATGGATCATGTGTACAGATCTCGATCTCATTCGATAACTTTATAGACACATATAACCCCAGAAACCTATAAATACAATGTAATCGAGAAACGTGGTGAAGTAATACGTTGGAAGATGAGTCAAGCTGGCGGGAAGGTAATCCTTGACGTCACCGATGTCTAGGTTGTATAATTCAGTGTGGACGCCCTTGGTAACTTGTGATCAGGTGCGCAGTTGGCGAAGAAGAGGGAGTATTAATTGGGGAGGGTGACCGGGAAGGATTTTTTCGTGGAGGAAAACGGTGATAGGGAGAGGTCACGGAAGTTGAAGAGGAAAATGATGAAGTGGGATTTGAATTTTTCACATGGCCCCCTTGTTTTTATGATGTTATCTATAGCCATCTATTTTGATGATGATAAGAAATTGAACCCTTATTTGAAATAAAAAATTATGTTTTGCCCTCAATTTTTATATATATGAGTGACACATGCTCACTTAACGGCAATACACTAACGGTGTTAGGGCTAGGGACTAACGGTGAACAAAAAGGGCGATATTTGGTCAATGGTGATCACTTTTGAAGTTAGGGGACTAATATTAAGTATTTTAAATTATTGAACATTATTAATTTAATAATTTATAATTAATTAACGTACTTTTTTCAATTATTTGTATACATTATATACAAATAAATAAATTAATTAATATTATATTAATTAGAGAACACCAATTTCACATTTAAACTAAAAAAATACATACATATTAAAATTATTAGAACATTTATAAACTTAAAAGTGCATACATATAAAACATGACAAATAAAATGACATACAATTACATATACTAAAATTATTAATTGTGCAATCTTAATAATTATTATTTAAAAGGTTAATAGAAAATTAATATACATGTTGATAAATAAAGTAAAAGAAAAAATAGAATATTCTAAGGAATATTTTATTTTTAGGGTTGTGGGTTAGAGTTTGAATAGTGTTTGGTACTGAAATAGACCAAATTTGGGGTAAAATTTGACAAAATTTGGGGTTCCTTGTTGGAAATGTGAAAGAATGACTATAGCACGGATAAACCAGAATACATAAATAGAAATGAAACAAATTGTTTTCAAAAGATCTGGTCAATGAAACTTATAATGATGAGTTCAATTAGATAAATATGCAGTTGAATAAAAATCAAAACACTAGTAAAAGACGAAACTGAACACAATAGATTAACCTTTAATCAACAAGTAATTACTTGTTGACCGTATCTCATGGCAAAAAATATCGCACTAGTAAAATATATGTTTAAGTTGGAATATGCTTCTTGATAAATAACTTATCACCTTGCATATTCTAAATATTTTGATTTGCTTGTTCCCATTATCGTGTGTCATAACAAGTTGCTAAAAGGTCTGTGTACCGGTTAGAGTGGGAACTTGTTTGACAACGCATAGGTCTTAGGTTAGGTTATCCTAATTTAGTCCAAACTTCTTAATGATGATTGACAGACCAGCACTTCATATGCACTAGCACCAGCAGACATGCTATAGCGACAAAGATCTTCAGAAGACTCGTCACCAGTAGACTTGTCATGAGTGCAAAAGAATACCTTGATGACTTGCCATAAGCAGACTTGCTATGGTTTGAATGTTCATACCGCACCCAGTTACCAGCAGTTTTCTCCTACGGAAGACTCACTTCTCGGATTGAACATCTCACCAACAGACTTGGCTCTGCACGTGCTATAGAGAGACAAAACTGTAGTAGATCGAAATAAGACAAAATGTTCAAGCTTCCAGTCATTCAAATCTTTATGAAGCCGGACATCTCTGATACTGCAAAACTCTCTCTCTCTTTCTCTCTCTCTCATGTGGTTTGGATAAGTAAAAAAGAATCAACTTTATTGGACAGACCAACTGACAGTGCATTATGATTCATACTCACTTTTCAGAGACTTATCAATATAGTCTGACGGGCAATAGTTCTAGGATCTGCAGGACAAAGCCTTTACCCAACAGTCAAAGATCCAGTGAACAACATCTCTATCCGACAGTCTTCAACAACGACATTATTTCAAACGGATAGAAAATCCATCTTCATCTCTCAACAATCATATTGACCCCGGTCTATAAAAGAAATCTTTCCTCTTCTTCAACAATATACGCAAGTGACGAATCGGATCAACAAAGTGATTCTAAGACACCTGCAACAAGAATGTCAAAGAAGCTGTGAGATCTACAAGAGATCGTCTTCACCAACGCATCTCAGATCTTCACAGAAGATTGCAGCGAGCATACCCATACCTTAGCAAAACACTCTATGTGGATTGCTAAGAAGAAACATATTGAAGAAGAATAAGAGATCTTCCATCTTCTTCAACAATATACACAAGTGACGAATCGGATCAACAAAGTGATTCGAAGACACCTGCAACAACAACGTCAAAGAAGCTGTGAGATCTACAAGAGATCGTCTTCACCAACACATCTCAGATCTTCACAGAAGATTGCAGCGAGCATACCCAGACCTTAGAAAAACACTCTCTATGGATTGCTAAGAAGAAACGCACTGAAGAAGAAGAAGAGATCAGAAACTTCTATAGACAGAGATTGGTGTCTTGGTCAAGAACCCAGTTCTTGATTTGAGTTCATCATCCTTCTTCGAAGAACTAAGCCTCTGACAAGAGCTTCAGGATTTCATTCCTAAAGTTAGAGGTCAAGCTCTTGGATCGATTTGAAGATTGATTTCAGATGGTGCCCAAGGAAAATGAAGAGCTGTCTATAAATATTGCATTCATATCTTCAGATTTGTATTCACATACAAATGATGTTGATTATGCAATAATCAATCATCATAAAAGGCAGAGTGCTCTGCACTCAATCGTTCAGATAATTTTTATTTGAACGACCTTCAAAAATATCTTCTCATATATGTTTCTCGTTCTCGTCTCCTATTGCTCTCTTTACTTAAGAATTTGTCTATGAATGATTAAGTAAAGATCAAGCCTTGAAAGGACAAGGAAGAAAACTTTACATAGAGAGTCTAGGTTGATGTATTATGTAATTTATCTTTGAATAAATTCAAATGTTCTTTCAAATGATTTATCTTTCAGTCTTTACCTTTCTATGAGCTTTCATAAACTGATTTATCCTTTGAAAAGCTATTCTATAATGATTTCCTAAACCTGCATTTGGAAGAAGGATTAAGTGTGCTATTGTTCTGATCATATATTCGTGTACAACCACTTATGACCTCTCTAAATCTAAGTCTTTCTATTTCTGATGCTTAAACTCTTTCTAACAGGCTTTTGATTTACTGGCAGTTTACCAGCAAAGTTCATTACTCGGCTAAGAGCAAGTCTGTTGTTCAGTACTACCAACAGACATGCTTAATGTATTAACTACCTATGCCATTAAAATCTACACTTTAAATGTAACATAAGAAAACATTTTTAATTGGTATCATATGCTATTCACCCCCCCCCCCTCTACCCTATTTGGGCATCATTGTGGACCAACAGTTTAGTTCATTACAACTTAAAGACTAACAAAGTGGAATTTATGAAAAGCTCTTCTAGATAGCAGATAATCACTTTTAAGAACATAACACACAACCTATCAGATTGATGTAACCTATGTAAGTAAAACAAGACAGCCTTGGGTGTAAACTGTAATGTGCTGGACTAAGATGAATGAAGCCTCTGATGATAGCACATCGAACAATTCATTCACTAGTGTGTATCAACCTTCTTAATCTCTCTCTTTCTCTCTGTTAATTTTGTATAAGATCTTTGCTCAGTATTCGTCACTGTTTCTAGGGCCACATCCTCTCTTATTTACACTTGCACTACATGACCTTGAAACCTTGTAGAATAAGAAAACTGCTTACCATAAAAGAGTCAATAGGTTAGTGCAATAAAATTGTAGAAGGATTCCCTACTATAACTGAGAGTAGTTTAGCCGTGTCTTGATACTCAAGACAAACGGCACAACCCCAACTGTGTCATCAAGAACACAAAACCCTAATATTCTAACAATTCATAAACTCTAAAAACAAAGTTAAATAAATCCTCCAAAATAACCTTTCTATAAAAGGTGTAATAACAACAATTAATCAAAGTAAATACCAAGAAAAGCAAAATAAATAATTAATTAAAATGAAACAATTAGATAACATAAATACTCTCAATATCCAACAATCTACCCCTTTTTGCCTTTCTGGACAAAAGCAATAAAAAAAAAACTATGAAAAACAAATAACTCCCTCTAAACTAAACAATCAAATTAAGCTCTAAAGCATTCTTCTTGATCCATAATTTCCCAAGGATAACGACGTTGATTAACAATGGGACACGGATTAGTAATTATAGGATTAGGAACAACTCCCCTAGAATCGTTACTTCGAGTTATGTTGAGCATTCCCTAATTCTAAACAACTTCGGCCACAATAGCAACATCTTTAGTAGCACAATTGTCATCTTCATCATCACTTGAATCTTCGGTTATGGCTTGCCCTTGTCCATCTTATAGTTGAAGCAATTTTGACACACACTCCCACAAGTGTTACAACACTTGGGTGCTCCTCCCCCTAAATTTTAGGCAACATCACATCAACATCATCTTCCCCTTTGATTTTTCCAGAAAGAATTAATTCATTGTAAATTTCATGCGTCTTGCAAAGGTAGCGAAGATGTTCTAATACAAAATCATACTGATCCAAGACGTGGACAAGTTGCACATCACTATCTGTCATACGTTCACAAAGGAACGAGGCATTGACACAAATCGGGGCAGGAAGGTGAGAATCTCTAGGGACAGGTCTAGAAAAGAATATCGTCTTGGATGTAGCCTTTGATGAACGTACATCCTTCCTAGAGGGTCTAGACACATGGATAGAACAATAGCCATGTTCACAGTTGATGGGAGGGACACGAAACACAAGTTCATCCTAGGAAGGAACCTAAGGATGCGAGCCAGACTTGGTTGACATGGTGAGACACAAAAGAAACGATATAGGGTAGGAGGTATTCGCAAACTAGGGAGACATGAAGAAAGACTAACTACTGAGAGATAGAGTATATATATATATATATATATATATATATATATATATATATATATATATATACGAGACATACTACAAATAGGGTTTAAACAGGAATCATAAAACCGTAGGGTTTAAGGAAGATTAAAACACGAAGGAAGAGGTATAGTTAAAATAAGGAAAGAATTATGGCGTCGACCTAATTTACTAAGGATTAGCAAATTCAATAAGGACTCAAATTCGCTTAGTATACCACACGTCTTACACACTAATACATCATGAAAGATTTAACAGAGATCCTATTTAAATTCTGTAATTCAACCCATTTTCCATAATAAATCATTCATTGAAAATCTAATAAATAGCATTTCATGCGAAAGCAAACACAGATACTTCATCTCAAGGAGCACACATAATTACCAAAAATGTATGTCCTAATATTGATGACTAAGAAATATGAAAGTGTATAACCAAAATTTTGAGAGAGAGTGAGATAACTATTTTACTTCCAATGAATTCATTAATGTCACCACATTGGTCACTACATTTTCCAAAACATTAGAGATTAAAAATATGTTTCCAAAAAGTCATTATAATAAGATACTATTGATGCTCAAAATAAATTAGGATATATCCAGCATGTAGCTTTCACACTTTATAAAAAGTTTTTTCTTCACATGATCAGAACCAATGAGAGTAGCATAATCAATGGATGATAATTTTTTTTATGTGAATGGCTTGATAATTTCTATGAAATTCAAAGGTAGCTCTTTCCTTTAGAGGATATAAACAACACCAACTGAGTTTTAAACTTTTTGTAGGAAACATTAAGTGCAAGCATTTGTCATTTTAGAAAAAACAATTCAAATGTAGAAAAAGAGTTTCTTTGGTGGTGATATTCATAGAAAAAATTGAGAAGAACAGTTGTGCAATGCAGTACTACTATGCCTAAAAAAATATAAAAGAACAACATAAAAACCTAGATAATACACAGTGTATACAAATGTGGTTACTAATGTAGCCACATTAAGGACTAGTGTTATAAGATGCAAACACCAAGAGATTTCCTTAGAGAGGAAAATCTCTCATAATCTAATGACTTGGTAAAAATGTCTATAAGTTGATTTTCATTTCTTTTGAATTCAATATGAATGACCTTTTTCTCTAATAGATCTCGAATGAATTGATGTCTAATGTCAATGTGCTTAGTTCGAGAATGTTGCACATGATTCTTAGATATATCAATAGCACTTGTATTATCACAATATATAAGTAACGAGTCACTATGTAAACCATAATCTTCAATCATTTGATTCATCTAAAGCAACTGAGTACAACAGCTACCAACTGCCACATATTCTGATTCATCAGCAGAAAGAGAAACATAATTTTTTTTCTTACTATACCAAGACACTATGTTATTTTCAAGAAAAAAACAACCCCCCTGAGGTACTTTTTCTATCATACACGTCACCAGCCCAATCAGAGTCACTAAATCCTACTAAATTAGTATTGGTGTCTTTGGTGTACCAAATTCCTAATTCAGAAGTTCCTTTGACATATCTAAGAATTCTTTTTAAAGCTATAAGATGAGATTCCTTGGGGTTTGCTTGATATCTAGCACATACACATACACAATACATAAGGTCGGGACAACTAGCAGTCAAGTAAAACAAACTGCCTATCATACTTTTATAGAGGGTATTATCAACATTTTTAACCTCATCATCTCTACTAAGCTTAACTTTGGAGGACTTAAGGGTCTTTTTATAAGTAGAATTTTCCATAGAATTTCTTTAGAGGGTATTATTAACATAAGAATTTCTTTATTGGATTTTTGAATAAACAAAGTTTTATCAACCTCTCTTCTTTTAAAACCATTTTAAAGGTAATCAGTTAACCTACCATACCAAGCTCTAGGAGCTTGTTTTAAGCCATAAAGTCCCTTTTTAAGTCTATAAACATGATCTCACTTAAAGGGATCTTTAAAACCATTAGGTTATTCTACATAGACTTCTTCATTTAACACATCATTCAAGAAAGCACACTTAACATCTATTTGTTGTAATGAAATACCTAAATAAGATGCAATAGCAAGCAACGACCTAATTGATTCAATTCTTGCAACTGGGGTAAAAGTTTAATCGAAATCAATTCCCTCTACTTGAGTGTAACCTTGAGCAACTAAACGCCCTTTATTCCTAATTACCCTACCTTGTTCATCAGACTTATTTTTAAATATCCACTTACTTCCTATAACATTAGAAGATTTAGGATGAGGAACTAAGTACCAAACATCATTTTTCACAAATTGTTCAAATTCATCTTGCGTGACATTTATCCAAGGTTCATCTTGTGAGGCTTCTACCACATTTTTTGGTTCTATTTCAGAAGCATAACAACAAGTATAAAATTTCAAACATTCAAGAGACAAATAAGCAAGTTTAACCATGTCTTTGTAACTAACCTTTTCTCTTCTTCTTGTTTGCAAAACCGCACTTACTTCACCAATCACCAAACTGGAAGGATGATCCTTCTAAATTATGTTGTGGATGTCCTTGGATCTGCCAATTATATTTTTCTCTTCATCAGAATTTGAATCTGTTTCAGTATTCTCCAATGAAGTCCCTAATGAAGGTACATTGGAGTCTTCATCCGCTTCAGTAGTCTTTGAAACAGCTTTTACAAGACCAACTGTTGGAATTACTTCATGTTTTGAAGTTTGCAGTCTTTCTAGGAGACCATCAACCTGATCTTCAGCACTTTTTCTGCCCAAATAAGATAAATCATCAAAGATAATTGATGTCTTATTTATTTACCTCACAAGTGTACGAATCAATATAAAATTTAGTGATTGGAAAGTAAGGGTCGAACCATAGAGACAAGAAGCAATTAAGGCAAGTAAACAAGTAACAATTATAACTAAGGGGAGTTGTTTGATCAATTATGTCTAATTTAACTAAACTAATTTATTCTGCTAGTAATCGATTAATCTGAGGGCAGTAGTTATTTAGCAGCAGGTAAACACAGTTTATGAAGATCTAATTATGGAGGGGAATCTAGGTGTTAGGATTCACTTTTATCTACTCTTATGCTCTTTTGTCTAATGTATCAATCAATATGTCTTGGGTTCGTTCACGAAGGAAAACAGTGGTACGCTATGATTCACGATTTGCAGTCTTAGTGTCACTAAGTTAAATTATATTTCTGTGTCAATCCAATAATTCAACCAAGGATATACCTGAAGATCAAGAACATAAGAACATAAGCCTAACTTATCACTTTCATGCGTCGAAAGGTTTAATTTATCACAGAGGTGGGCCAATATACGACATATGCACACTATCCTACATTTATCCGCACCCCTAGGTTTTAAACTATTGCGATACCATTAATTAGGAAAAAGGCAAATAATAAACAGATTGATAAACTTTGCGATCAACAAGACTTGATTGAGTAAGAAATTAATATAGAGCAAAAAGTTGATACAAGTTACCTCAAATTCCTAGATATGAGCGGTTAGTTCATCGTCAATGATGAACTATTCGATAGTATGAATGAAAGCATGAACGATCTCTAAAAACTATGAATACAAACTAATAAAAATTGTATAGTAGTGCTAAATTTCAGACCTCTGACTTATGGATACATGGTTTGTATTTATACTAGTAGTTACAGGGCTAGAATTAGGTCAAGGTTGAAAATCCTGTCTTTAGTGAAGTCGACGGTTTGCGGTTGTAAAGTGCTAGAGGCATGCGATCGCAAGTTCTTGAATTCCTCCAGGTAGACAGACCTTGCGGGGGCAAGGTCCTGAGGGCATGCGACCACAAGGTTTGTTGGCCTTTTTGGTCCTTCTACTCTTCTGACTTTGCACTTTGCACCTTTCTTCAATTCTTCACTTTAAACCTTCAACAATTCCTTAATTTCTTCCAAATCCCAGAAACACACAATTAAGCTCTAAAACACATGTACATATTAGTAGCCAATTCAAAAGTCTCGCTAAATCACTATTCCTAAGCTAAATAAGTACTTTATATTTGCGTATAAAACACATCTATCAATAATGTTCGTGGATTCCGTAATAGTTCTTGTCCTAAGATTGAAAACTCTATAAGCACGACTATTTGAAGCATATCCCATAAACACACACTTTTAGGGCCTGTTTAATGTAGTTTATTGATATGTGCTGATGACTTATTACTTATGACTGATAACTTATTACTTATGACTCATGACTGATGACTAATAACTGGTGATATTTGATTTAGTTTTTTAAAAGTACTAATTAGTTTTCATAAGTTAGTGTGTGTTTGATTAATAAGTTGAAATAGTGCTGAAATCAAATAAAAAGACTAAAATAGGATCATCACAAAATGTGGTTTACATAATAATAATAATAATAATAATAATAATAATAATAATAATAATAATAATAATAATAATAATAATAATAATAATAATAATAATAATAATAATATTAATTTTAATCATATTATTATTATTATTATTATTATATTAATATTAATATTATTACTATTAATAATAATAATAATAATAATTTTAATCGTATTATTATCATTATTATTTATTTTACTTATTTATTATTATTATCACTTTTTTATTATTTTATTAATATTATTATTGATGCGTCCAAAATCTTCTGGATGCACTGGATTTGTCCAACTAGATACATGGCTTTCAACGTATTCACTAATCTTCAAAGCCCAACTCTGCAATTAGACAAAGAAACTGTAAACTAGGCAGGGGCACTCCCTGCAAAAGCTCTCCGGTGTGTGAATTAGCACAAGAAGGCAGGAGAGAATAAATTTCAGCTGAGCTTAGGCTAGATAGTAAAAATCACGTCCCTCTCCCCTTCATTTTCAGGGGGTTTTATAGTTGCCGGAGAATACAACCGTTCATAACCGCCCACTAACATTCATGACATTAATGGCGGACATATTAACTACCCCATTAACTGCCCCATTAACCACAACGATCTAAATAGAGAATTATCCGGACATAACTATCCTCAACTGGCAACAACTCTTAAACTCTCGAGCATAATGCATCATGCTCGTTACATGCTCCCGCTCACTGATCAAGCTCCCAGCTCATTAATCAAGTCCCCAGCTCGCTAATATCTCTTGCTCGCTGAAGGAAGAGATCCTGCTCGTGATACACAAGAATCATTTCATCTTCTCCTCGTAGCTTTGACTTTAGGATGCTCGCTTGACTGAATTGTAATCATGTGTCAAGCACGTGACTTATGGCTTAGGCCTATTGGGCCAGGCAGCTCAGTAGCCCCCTACCCCTTGTCCACAGAGTATTCATGCTCGAGGCGAGGAGAAGGACTCAGAATTCATAAATATCCTCTAAGGTATGATTAAATCCTTTCAATATGCGGATCAGATTATCCCCGATCAACAATTTAAACAGATGGTTAGCCAAAAGGTTTTTAGGAAACCGTATTTAGAAAGCTAAGCCGCCAGCCGCCGCTTCTTTGAAGAAACAGGCCCGTTTTCCAACAAGGCATTAAATGTCGCCTCGAGAATTGAGCCTCGGAACACGAACCCAATGATGGGTGACCGCCAAACGCCGGTTTCACCAAGCATAAAAACAGAAGCCTCCCCCTCATTTCGAACTTTACCACATTCGAAAAACTTCAATGCCTGAGAGAAAGTGATCTTCGCGTTTGCAAGCATCAACAAAACCAGCATCAAGACTCAATCTGCAACAGTCTTCCAGTATTCAAAACCAGCATTCCTCAACGAAACGAAGAACAGGTACTTTCTCAAATTTCTATTTCCATTTTTTCAGCCGCATTTTCACTAATTTGACCCCAAATTAGGGTTCTTCTGCTTCATTCAACCTTTAAACTCACAATGCAAACTGTTAAAAGCGTAGATTTATAGGCTCCAATCCCTTCAATTCATCTTGATTTCCTTTCTATCACCCAACTACTTCAGACCAAACCAAGGGAATCGAGGAAAATTTGATCGGTGCCCTATTCACCGATCTCTTGACCGGCTCTTGCCATGGGTTTTTAATTTAATTTATGTTTGCCCGACCACCCAAACAAGGTTTAACATGCATTCCTCGATTCCTTTTTCCTGTAGGATGTCTAGCGAAACATACGCAATCAGAAATTGAAGGCCGGAACTACGACCATGGCGCACCCGAAGAAAATCCACCATCTTCAAGTTCCAGCTCCGAAGAAAGCGAGCAAGAAGAGATTACTCTGATTCCTCGCATTTAAAACCCCAACATCAACGTAACAAGGAACGGCAAAGAACCATCAAAACCCTTCCGAAAGTGACCGAGCAGAAAACCCTCCCTGCTCGAGCAATTACCAATCTGGACAAAACCAAAATTCCTCTTTACAAATCGTTCCAAACATTCCTCCCTCGATCAAGTGGGACGAACTGACTTCTGAAGATGAAGTTATTACTTGGTTTTACTCTTTAGGAATGGATCCCAAACACTACCGAGTTCGCGCCTTCAACCTTGACATCGACGAGAAATGACATAATTACCAGGGAGACAACATGGTCTTCTACTTTGACTTTTTTTTGGTAGGACTTCGCCTTCCCCTCGACCCCTTTGTCGTAGAATTCCTAAACGAATCCAATACCCTTCCCTGCGATCTGACCCTTACAACAGTAAGGTTTCTGACGGCCTACATAATAGCCTGCAGGTTGCTCGGGTTCGAACCCGATATGACTTTGTTTAGGAAATTCTTTCTCTTTTCTTTGGACAAAAAGTATGGGCGTCTCACAGGTCGTTCAAACCCGAACTATTTCAAGCTTCTCAACGACGGCCCGAACAAAGTAGATAATTGGGATGGAAAAGCCTTACTGATCGAATCAAGCGTCGGATGGCCTTTTGCCCCTTACCTCCACGACTATGGACTCCCCGACTATGACAAAAATGCTTACCGAGCTAGTGAACCCAGGATAGCTAAGGCCTTTCGATCACTGCTCGGGGTGAAGGAGGGACAAGATGGCCGAGCTGGTTAGGATTTCGTACTTGATTGGCGAGCTCTCACCTCTGACTTAGCTCTTCTCCGACGAGCTGGAATCCTCAATTGGCCGATGGAAGGAGTCGAGCCCCGAGTTGTCATTGAACCTGAACTTCCACATCCATACTGGGGCCAATGTCACGGGAAAAAGTTCCCCAGCGAATGTGTCGAGTGTGCACGAATTGGAACCCATTGCAGACCACCCTTCTCTCTTACTGGTCTACTCTTTTAATTTTGCTCTTCATGTTGATCTTACACACTTGTTATCTTTTATTGTTCTTATGCTCTTGTTTTCACTTTTGCAGACATGAGGCAGTTGACAGATGTTAACAAATTTCTCCAGGCCGCCAAAAAGGGATCAAGCAAACGGAACAAACACCTATCCACCCAACCTGCTACAGCCCTTCCAACCATCCCGACTACTACCACTGGTCGTGGAACCAAACACAATCAACCTGAACCCAGTCAACCAGCCACACTCCCTGCCCCAATTCCTGCCACACAAAGGGCTGACCCAACTCCCATAAGCACCCAGCCCGTAATCAACATCACCGCCCCAAGCCAAAGTCCGACAAGGGAAAGAAGTAGACGGCGAGTAGACAAAGCCGTGCTCGAGGAGGCTGCCCCATCCATACCTTCAGGGCACAAGGAGAATTTCCTTATGCCCGATGATCGGGAGAAAGCCGGGGCCCTTTATTGCTGAAATCGCCGATGTACCCGATCTTGACAAGATCAATATTTTCAAACGTAGTGGGTACCCAGCAACCGTGGGACTTGGCTTGATGAAAAGAATGCGTCACGGCGGGATTAGAAAGAAGAGTGCCGACCAAGCGGGCTCTGTTTTAGTAGGAGAAGTCGGGATGTGCTTGACTGAGGTAAACACTTCTCTCGCAATCCATTTTTCTTTATCATTCCTCAAATACTAACTTCATCCTTATCCACAGATCTCCACTAAGACAGAAATGATGTATGAACGGCTGATGGACAACATCAACTCAAACGCCGCATTACTGAAAGAAAAGAACCAGTTGGAAGAGACTGTCAACTCTGTTCGAACCGAGCTGAACACAACCGAGGAGACCCTCACAAGCAAAGTGACCGAGCTCTCCAAGGTCGAGGCTGAAAAGAAAAACTTGGAGTCCCATCTGGATTTCTCCAAAAAATCTGAGGAAGCGGCCTTTAACAACATTGCTAGGGTACGGAAAGATCTTCGAGCCAGCCAAGCTCAACTTGAAGAAGCCAAAGCCACAATTGCCGACCTAGAAGGAAAACTAAAGGAAGCAGAATCTCTACCAAGCGAGGAGCAAAGGCAAAACATCATTGAAGATTACAAGAATTATGAGGACTTTGCCGCCTGTGTGGAAAGTGAAGCTTACCCTTCTTCCTCCAGGGAGTAAACCACATACTAAGGCAAATCTCATGCAGCGGATTGGAGATTCGGTCTGAATTGCTCGCCGAGTGGGGTACCAACCCGCCTTTCTGTCCCTCTGCCCTCCCTGGTCATGCTGTTGTGCCATACACCGAGGATGAGTTAGAGTCTCTAGCTGAGGCAGATGCAGAAAAAGGCCTGTCTCCATGGAACCCTCCTCCGGTTGCTGAAGCCAATGTTAGCGAGCTCATGACTCAGATTTGGAGATCTCAAGCAAAGCCTCAAGAAAATGCAGATACCTCCGACCAGGCCGGTGATGATGACGTAGTTATCCTCGAGGCCGCCCCCGAAGGAACCACTGATCCCGACCCAGTAGCCACCAACAACCAAATCACCACTGGAGATTCTTAAACTCTTTCTTGGCCTGCGTGCCATTATTTCAAAACAATTTACATTTACGGTTCTGTAATATTTGCTACTGCTTTACTTTGTTTCGTGTGACGAATGATTTCATTCCGCTATGCCTGCTTGCATTTCAACTATGAATTACTGATTTGAACGCTAACTCTTTCCCCGAGCAAAGGCAACCTATGCTCGTGAAAGAAGAGCCATATACTTGGACAAGCAACCAACTCGAACACCAACTCTTTTCACGAGCATAAATAGCTTATGCTCGTAAAAGAGAATAATCGAGAATAAAAACAATTAGTTCGAACACCAACCCTTTACACGAGCATAAATAACTCATGCTCGCAAAAGAGAATAATCGAGAAAAATAAGAAAAGCAATTATCTCGAACACCAACTCTTTTCACAAGCATAAAAAGCTTATGCTCGCACCAGAGAATAATCGAGAATAAAAACAGTTTAACTCGAACACCAACCCTTTACACGAGCATAAATAACTCATGCTCGCAAAAGAGAATAATCGAGAAAAATAAGAAAAGCAATTATCTCGAACACCAACTCTTTTCACGAGTATAAACAGCTTATGCTCGCACCAGAGAATAATCGAGAATAAAAACAATTTAACTCGAACACCAACCCTTTACACGAGCATAAATAACTTATACTCGCAAAAGAGAATAATTGAGAACAATAACAAAAGCAACTGACTCAAACACCAACTTCAAATCGAAAGTATAATTGAGTTTTGCATTAAACATTATAAACTGAACACATCTACTTATTCAAACCATTATCATTTGCAAAATAAACAGAAGAGATAAATGAATTACATACTACCAATCACCGATAATACTTCTTCAAGTGATCTGCATGCCAAGGATGTCTCAGCTCGTTTCCATCCTCTGTTCGTAACATATAAGTACCTTCCTTGACAATTCTAGCAATCTGAAAAGGTCCTTCCCAATTCGGCGAAAGTTTCCGCCACTTTGCTCGATGGCCTGTTGCTTCAATCTTACGGAGAACCCAGTCGCCCACAGTAAATGACCGACCACGAACCCTTTTATCGTGGTGGGCCTTTGCTCGCTGTTTGTAATTTGCCATCCTCATTTTGGACCAACCGCTTCTCTTCTAACAAATCTAGATCGGCTGCCCGAGCTACACTATTGGATTCAGCATTATAGTGCAACACCCTATGATTGGGCAAATACATTTCCACCGGGGCCATAGCCTCAGATCCATAAGCCATTGAAAAAGTTGTTTCTCCAGTAGGGCCTCTGACCATCGTTCTGACCGCCCACAAAGCCAAAGGCAACTCATCTACCCATCTTCCTACCTTATCCTCGAGGTTTCTCTTTAGGACATGCAAGACTTGTTTATTAGCGGCCTCAGCCTGCCCATTACCTTGTGGGTATGCCACCAAAGATTGCCAGTGCTTCACTCGCATCTGCTCGCATGCCTTAGTAAATTTTTCTGAAAACTGAGTTCCATGGTCGGATACAATTGCTCGTGGAACTCCAAAATGACACCATATGTGCTCATGAACAAAATCAATCACATTAACTTCGCTAATGGTCGCCAAAGGTTTAGCCTCCACCCATTTGGTAAAATAATCCACAGCGACCACCGCATACTTAAACTTCGATCGAGCCAATGGAAATGGGCCAATAAGATCTATACCCCACATATCAAATGGCCACGATGCAACCACAGGAGTCTGCTCGGTTGAGGGTAAACGAGGTATGTCCGCGTGCCATTGACACTTGTCACAACGCCGAACGTACATCTCTGCATCTCGCCTCAAAGTGATCCAGTAGAAACCAGCCGCTAAAACTTTTTCTGCCAACGATCTTTGGCGAGGATGACCGCCACATTTACCTTCATGTATTTCTCCCAGAATGCCCTTAGTCATCTCTGGTCGCACACATCTAAGCAAAGGCTGGGTATAAGACCGCCTATAAAGTATGTTATCCAAGATAACATACCGGCATGACCGCTTCTGAATGGTTCTAGCCTCCGTCTTGTCCTCGGGCAAAGTTCCTGCTCGATGTAAGCCTTCAAGTCGTCTATCCAACACTTTGAAGCTGGCTCAATGTCCATGATCACCTCTTTTCTATGACAGGAACCTCCAGATATTCAATCATGACTCATGGGTGCAAGGACTGAATTTCCTCCTCAGCCATTTTAGATAAATAATCTGCCCACATGTTATCCTCGCGAGCAATCCGTACCAATTCCCAATAATGGAAGTCCTTTAAAATTTCCTTCACCATCGCACAATAGCGAACCAACACTGGATGGTGAACAGCATAATCGCCTCTAACCTGATTCACAACCAACTGCGACTCGTAGTAAATAACCACCTCCCGAACTCCCACATCTTGTGCAAGCTCGAGCCCTGCAATCAATGCTTCATACTATGCCTGGTTATTGGAAGCTGGAAACTTAAAGCAATGCTTTTTCAAACTCTACATCCTGCTCGGGAGGGACTAATACCAACCCGGCTCCACTTCCAAACCTGCTAGCCGAACCATCCACATGTAATTCCCAACAATACTCTGGTCGAGGCTTTGGAATTGGTGTTGTGGGTCCCAATGAGCACAATAATAAGCTAGAAGGGGGGGGTTGAATAGCTTATTAACACTTTATAACTTTTAAAGTAAGTTCCTTGAAAGTTACTTGCAATCTATGAAAAGAATCAAGTAGCGGAAGACCTTCAAGAAAATTGTTCAGTGCAGATAAGGACTAGGTAGACCTTTTACAGATTACTTAAGTTCTGCTGAAATGGATGAAGTAAACAATGAAATTGAGTAGTTCAATAATTAAACAGACAGAAGGAAATAACACAAGTATTTTGGGATGGTTCACACTATAATGAGTGCTACGTCCACCACCAAGGCAGTCAACCTTAGATTTAAATTGTGCACTATGTTTTCCACTTAGATCAATTACAAAGAATATCCCTAATGGATCGTGTACAAAATATTGACTTGTGTTTGGGTCTAGGGAATTAAATATCTGTAAATACAAGATATTTAATTAGATGCTGAAATATAGTTAATGGAAGTAAACAACAAGAAGAATAAAACAATAAATGTTGAAGAAGCGACTTCTTGTTGTTTGACGAGGACTTCTAGATCTGTTGAGGATCTATTGAATGCTTGGTGAAAGACTTGGAGTTGTGTAGATTGAGCAATTCTTTAAGTGTTCGATTGATTACATGCGGTTGTCTCTTCGGTCTTCAATGGCGATATTTAAAGCGAGTGCACTTCAAAGATCCGTTGGAGAAGGCGAAGACTTCAACGGCTCTTTTCATAAATGCATTAAATGCATGGAAATTTGTCGATCAAGTAATTTCGTCTTCACAGATAACTAGAGCGAGATAATCATTTACGAGATCTTCAAAAGGTGGGCGATTTGGTGTCGGATCGAGAGATGAAGCATAAAGTAGGGGCGATGCCTTTCTTGCTTGCTTTACATTCGGGCGAAAAGTATTCTGCTTTTCGGAAAGTTGCTTTCGGCGGCTTGACATGTCGAGGAAAAGACTTGGATTAATTCAAATATCATAAGTTTGAATTAATCCGGCTAGCTGATCTGGGAGGACACGTAGAAGCGGATCAGTGGACACGAGGTCTACCGATCTTAAGCTTTGAGCGAGGTCTTAGGTGAAGCGAGAAAGGTCTTCAGATGAACTGAAAAGAGTCCTACAAAAACTATACAAGGCAAAGTTCTATACACGGTTGCCACGCTAATCGATCTGCGACCGATTAGCCAGAAGTATAAAACTAATGTAATGTCTTGATCGGATATAAATTTAACATAAGAATCAACAATCTCCTCCTATTTATATCGGTCATCATTACTACAAATGAGGGTTTTAAAACAAGCTATTTAATAGATAATAGCATGTAGAAAGTTTATATATTACGTGTCGGTAGACATGCCTCTATTAAGCAGAATAACACCTCGGATGCAAGGGACTAATCTAAGTGCATACAAGAATAAGAGAGTCAAAGAATAGCACACGAGATCGGCGGCGTTTAAATCAATTTAAACTAAATGTTTAAATTCTCATATAGATAAACAATAAAGCGACAAGAATTTAAACAATATAATTTTTGAAAAAGCAAGTAATCATCGTATTCATAAACAAGATGTTTACATTTGTGAGTTTTCAAAAATAAGATAAATACAAAGGAAAGGGAAGAAAAGATACAAAAGCTACCAAGGTCTTTTCCCTTTGCCTTTGTCTGCAGCCTCCTTTTCTCTTCTTTCTCGCTCTAGCTCTTCCATTCTTCTTTGGTATTCGGCATCGCATCGGTTGGAGTGCGGTGGAGCGAGAGCGGTAGTCGGTTCTTCACGAAGGCGGTGTTCTCTTCCATCGGCATTACGTTGATAGATCTCATTTGTTTCTCCTCGTGATGGCGGATCACGATCGGTTGGCATTCATAATGTCATGAGCGAGTTTCGGCGAGGTTGTTGAGTTCCATAATAGAATGCGGCCAGTGGCTAAGATGGAGAGTGATGGCGTGGAAGAGCTCGTAGAAAATGGAACCTATGATACGGCAGCCTTCATCTCGTTGAGCTTCTACGTTGATCTTGACATCGGTGAAGTCGTGCCGCATCTGTCCAAAAGCAGTCAGGACATCCTCTTGAAATTGTCGAAGAGTAGTGGCGGTCCGTCGTTGGCCTTGGCATTGCGATGGCTACTTCGGTAGCGGTAGATATGCTTGTGAGTTCGCCTAACATTTGGTAGATGGCGTCTAGCAGGGACAAAATTTCAACATTGGTGGTGATTGGAAATAGATGCTTGGCCAATGTGAATGGTGTCGGCGGGCGAGTCTGCGAGGCTGAAGAGGGCGTTTGGGGAGGAGTTACGGAGACGAAGAAGATGAGTCTTGGGTGGGGATGGTTTTGGTGGAAGAGGATAGGGTTATAGGGGAGGGAGGAGGGGGAGTTGGTGGGGAATCCAGTTCCATATCAGTGTCAGAATTTTCACTGATGTGGGAGGATTGGGGAATGGGTTCGGTAGAGAACCAGAAAGAAGGGGCAGGGTAGAATAGGAATTTTGGTTTTTGAAGGGAAGGTTGAGGAGGTTGAGAAGGTTGAGGAGGTTGATGAGAAGAGGTGAATAGATCTGCTACTGATGCAAGCTCGAAGAGGAACTTAGCGGCGAGTCTAAGGGTTGTGGTGTGGTTGAAGAAGTTGGTTGGGATTGGGGTGGTGAGGAAGGTGTGGATGGGTCAGGTGAGTAGTTAAAGGGTGAAGGGGGAGGAGGAGTTGGGGTTCTGGCTGGCTCCTCCTCATTTTGAGGCTCCTCCTGAGGGATAGACTCCTCCGGAGGTGGTGAAGGGGTAGTTGAAGGGTTGACAGGTATAGATGAAGGGTTGACAGGTATAGATGAAGGGTTGACAGGTAGGGTTTGGGCGTCGGTAGTTGGTTGTGCGTCGGTAGAGGTATAGTGGGTTGGTGGCGGTAGAGGGTTGGGGTTCGGTAGCTCTCCTTTTCTTCCTCGGCGGTGAATAGGAGACTTCGGCCGCTTCATCGGTAGAGGTTGGAGGCGGGGCTGGCGGTGGCTGGTCTTGAAAGGTTTCTGAAGTTTCCTTCGTTTTGGTTTGGGTGTGGAGGCAGGAGGTGGGGAAGGAGGTTGGCTGGGTTGAGCAGGTGGCTGAGAGGATGGCTTGGCTTGGGTGGATGGACGGGAGGAATGGCTAGATTGGCCTGGTGCCTTCTTCTTCTGGCCTTCCTTCATCTCCTTCCTTATCCATTTGGCCTGCTCCTCTTCAGTTGGAGGTGCCACTTCCGGCCTTGTCTTCTTGGCTTTGCCTTTGGCTGCTAATTTGGACCTTATCAGCAGCTCTGCCTCATCAGCCAGACCTTTGGCCTTTAGATGGATGCCCGTGGCCACTTGTTCATTAAACTTGGCAGAGGCCTTTTTGAAGGTCTTGCTTGCAGCTACATGTGCTTCCATATTGAAGCGGGTGACCAAGATAGGTGCAGGCTTGGCCACTTTGTCAAGAGAGACCGGCGGTAGACCTTTCTGCATTCGGCGCTTGTTCTCGTATTCAGTGTATTCTTGAAAAACGCGAGGCGTGAGTTGTTTGTCCTTGGCCACCGTATACAACTCATCTTCTTTCAAAAAGAGTTGATGGCTGCATCATCCCTTAAAGGGCGTTGATCGATCGGCGAAGGCGTTTGCAAGTGGGGTTGCTCTTTGCTTTCTCCACCCACTGCTTTAGCTCGTCGAAGATGATGAGCCCCCAGTTGAGACGAAGCTGTAGAAATACAGCACTGGTCAGATTGATCTGTTGGCCAGTAAACATATCATGTGCTCCACTCTTGAAAAGGAGCCCCTTGTCAAGAAGGTGGCTGGTGCAGTAGACATCGAGAGGGAACAGGTTTCGGAGCATTTTCCCTTGTGGCTCCCGGAGAGTGTCTACTCCCCTCATGGCTTCCCAGGCATGTAAAGCCTCAGCCGTGGTTGCTGAAATAGCTCCTCCGTAATGCACGCCAATAATGGTGGAAATAGATTTGGCGGTGACGGAGATGGGACGGCCTCGAATCCATCCACGAAGAAGCGATGCAGTTCATGAGCTCCATTCGTTGATAAAATTCTTACGCGGGGAAGATCTTGTAAGTTTTGTCGTTGAGGCGCGAAGAGGCGAGAATCGAGAGGCGTCCATATCCTCGCAAGCTTTTACTCGGCGGCTATAGAATTGATTGTGAAGGTCAATGCACATGCCGGAATGTATAGCTTGGGATCCAAGCGACAATGATGTCGTGGCGGCGGGATAGATGGGATATCTGGAAGATTGATGTTTGAGCTGGGAGGAATGACATTTTCGAGGTCATAAGCCTTCCATCGTCGCTTGGATTTTGAGGTTCTTGCACGAAGAAAAACAAAATAAAAGTTAGGGCTTTTCATCTAGACATCTAAACAAGTAGGAATTTCAAAGTTTTCCAAAATAATTCGAAATTTTCAACGCAAAAACTTGAAACCCTAGAATGTTTAGAGAAACCACACTCGAGAAAAACATAACAGAAGTTTTTATAAGAATGAACAATGAATAAACAAAAGCATTTGTTAGTATTCAAGTATGTAAGAATAACAATGGCGAATCCTTGTTCAAACTCGAAAATGACGATTTGAATTCCAAAAGGATTTTAAGATGATATTGAAATGTAGAGCGATTACATAGAAAATTTCGAGTAGAGTAGAGAAAAAGCGTACCATTGTTGGAGATGAGAAGAAGAAACAAGAAGAAGAGCGTGAAATTGCGAGAAAGTAGTTACTGAGAGAGAGAGAAAGTTTACGGTCAAAGGGTTTCGTAAAGTTTGGAAATGACGGTTCGAGGACTATTTAAAGGCGAAAAATATCGGTTTTGAAAAGCGGGAACTTAAGATATTTTCTTAAGTACCAAATTTTGTCCTTGACCCCTTTTATTGCTTTAGAAACCTCTTTAGCGAGAAAATAGACTAAGTAAGAGTACTAACCTTTAGGTCTTAGGTAAAGAAAGAACTTCGTCTTCAGATTAGTCTAATCTTGGGTCTACGGGTATGAAAGAAATATTAACAAAATATTGAAATTAAGCGGTAGGATCAATCATACCAAGATTTCTCCTTAAATAAGCAAACTGGTGGCATCCGGTGGTTTTGTGAGAATGTACGCCAATTGATGCTCGGTTGGAACATATTCGGGCGATGTTACCTTTTCCACATGATCTTTGAGAAAATGATAACGAATATCAATGTGCTTTGTCTTTGAATGCATCATTTGGATTTTTGGAGGCGAGATAGGCGATGTGTTGTCACACATGATTGGGCGGTTTCGATCTTGATGTTGTAGTCCACCAATTGTTGCTTCATCCATAGCGATTGAGAGCAACAGTACTTGCGGCAATATATTACCTTACGTGGTTGAGTTTGCCAGCGATCCTTGTTTCTTGCAAGACCATGAGGCAGTGTTTCCAAGAAATTGACAAGTCCCAGGTGCTTCTTACGCTTACTTTGCGGTGCATAATCTGCATCGAGTATCCAACTAAATTGAAGTTGTTGGATTTTGAATACCGAGATGCCTAGATTTGTTGTTTTTGAAACATATCGATGATACGTTTGGCGGCAAGCAAATGTGACTCCTTTGGATCTGCACTGAAATCTAGCACAAACACAAGCGACAAACATAATGTCGGGTCTACTAGCGGTAAGGTAAAGAAGTGAACCTATGATTCCTCGGTACTTGGTCATGTTCTCTTGCTTTCCCTTTTCATCTTTGTCAAGATGGCGGTCGGTAGACATTGGAGTTTCAAATCCTTTGGTGAATCAAGACCAAACTTCTTGATTAGTTCCTTTGCATATTTGGTTTGGTGATGAAGATTCCGTCGAAGTGCATTGTATCTGCGATCTAGAAAATAGGTAAGTTCGCCCATCATGCTCATCTCGAACTTGCTTTGCATCGACTTCTCGAATCTTTTGCACGAGGCTTTGGTTAGTTGATCCAAAGATGATGTCGTCCACATAGATTTGTACGAGAAGAGAATGGCCTTTGTGCTTGAGGATGAATAAAGTAGTGTCGATTCTTCCTCTCACGAATCCTTGTTCAATTAAGAACTTGGATAGAGTTTCATACCAAGCTCTAGGAGCTTGCTTCGAGCCGTAGAGAGCTTTCTTGAGTCGGTAGGCGTGGTCGGTTTGTGTCGAGTTGACAAATCACGGAGGTTGTTCACGTATCTGATTTCTTGAAGATCACCATTCGAGAAAGGCACTCTTAACATCCATCGATACACTTTGAAGTCCATGAGCGAGGCATAAGCTAGAAAGATTACGATTGCTTCTAGTCTAGCAACGAGGAGCAAATGTTTCATCAAAGTCAATTCCTTCTTCTGTCGGTAGCCACGAGCAACCAATCTAGCTTTGTTTACGGTGACATTTCCATCTTCATCTCTTTTATTTACGAATAACCCACTTGGTGCCGATGGTTGGATGATCGGTCGGTCTTTGAACTAAGCTCCACACCTTACATCTTTCAAGCTGGTTCGGCTCTTCTTGCATAGCTTCAATCCGGTTATGATCTTCGATAGCTTCATCAATCTTCTTTGGTTCGAGTTCGATACAAATGCGTAAGCAAACAAGCGTTTCTTCTCGAACCTTATTTCTCGTCGAACTCTGTATTGAGATCACCAATGATTTGGGAAATGGGATGATCTCTTGCTTCAATAACGGTTGGAGGAAGATCACTTACGGTGGATTCTTCCCTTAAGAATGCAGGTTGGTTGAGAAGGAGATTCACCAAAATGCAGTTCGAGAAGAAATAGAGTCTTCAAAACTTTCATTTTACGGTGAACAAGAAGGATGAGATATCGTAAAGGTGCTTGGGGTAAAAGCAGAAGAGATGGGTTCGGGGTCAGCAGAAGAGTTGTTATCGGTATCGGTAGAGGTCTCTTCTAGGTGAAGGGTTACCGATATTGGAGGGATCTGCGATTCTTTGTTTTCGATAAGGATTGGAAGTAGATGTTGTATTTGTACTGTCTCATCATTATCGAGAATCATTAGCAACGTTCGAACCATTCTAGGCTCTAACAAGTCATATTCATCAAAAGAAACATGCCTGATTCTAAGATTTTTAAGTTAGATTTCTTGAAAATGCGAAATGCTTTTGAATGTTTGGAATACCCAGAGAAAAATTCCTTAAATCGATTTTGCATCAAATTTTCCTCTATACTCTTTTCCATTGTAAAGAATAAAACATTTACAGAAGATTTTAAGAAATCAATGTTTGGGGATCTTCCTCTCCATATTTCATATGGAGTTTTATTATGAAACTTGTTTACCGAGGGATCTATTTTGGGTAAAGCAAGCGGTATTTATACGCTTGAAAATACTTCGGAAGTTTAGCTTACGCGGCATTGTTCTAGCCGCTTCAATCGGTGTTACGTTCTTCCGTTCGGCTACACCATTTTGTTGAGAATGCCGGCGGAGAAGTTGTGGCCGATCCATGGTCATCGCGGTACTTTTCTACACCATTGTTTTTGAATTCGGTGCCGTTGTCGATCTTATGTCACAAATGTCTTCAAGCTTTTGAGTTTGAAGTCTTCTAAAAAGTGCGGTGACTAGATCATATGTTTCATCTTTAGATGTCATAGTTTCAATCCAAGTGAATCTAGAGTAGTCATCAACTACTACAAGTGTGTACTTGTCTCCCGAAATCTTGGTGTTGTAATAGGTCCAAAGAGATCCATATGCGAGAAGTTGAAGAGGTGCGTTTGTTGATAAAAGCAGACTTTCTTTTGAAGGAAGACTTGGAAAGTTTTCCTAGTTGACAAGCTTTACAACGTCATGATCGGCGGACACCGTAGGTAGACCTTTGACAAGCCCATTTTTGGAGAGCTTGGAGAGGTGCTTGAAGTTGAGGTGGTGAGGCAGCTTGTGCCATAGCCATTTGTTGTCACGAACATTGTTGGCTACTAGACACAGGTTTGAGAATCTCCCTAGAAGATTTAAGTCCACGACATAGGCGTTTCCTTGTCTATTGCCGGTCGGTATTGTGAAACACGATTCACTTGTCTTTGATGAAGCAGGTTGGTTGGAATTGAATTGGCATAGAAGTCCTTTGTCGCTTGAGAATTGTGATATGCTCGAGAAGATTGTGCTTTAAACCACTTACTAGAGAAACTTTGTTGATGGAGAGACTTCCTCTAGTAATTGAGCCATATCCAATTGTCTTTCCTCTTGCATTGTCTCAGAAGATAGCGTGGGTCCTTTTGCTTCGGCTATATACGTAAGAAGACTTACGTTCCCAGTCATGTGCCTTGAGCGACCCTTGTCTAGGTACCGGATGTCTTTGATTTCGATTCTATAGCCATGAAGCATTCTGTAAAGAGTTAAAGCAAAACAAGGTACCCTTTATATGGGTCTAAGGATTAGCAACCTTTTGCAACCCATACACCTTGACCTTGAGAGAACTAGGTCTCTCGGATCTTGGGGTGAACCTTAGCGAGGCATTACGGTGCCGGATGGCCTAAGCAATGGCAAGAATGACATAAATGGAAAGACCATAGAACTGTTAGAGTCTTCAACTGAAGAGTGCTTATGATCATTCCTTTTCTTGACATTCATTTTCGGTTCAGTTTGCTTGTTGACGGTAGACTTAATTGGTTTCTTTCGACTCTTCCTAGGTAGGTTACCTACAGACTTAGCTTTAGCTTTTCTGTTGGATACCTTTTCAGGAGGATTAGGTAGAATACCTTTAAGTTTACCTTCAACAGGTAAAGCAGCTTTGTCTGTTTCATAGACAAACTTGATAGTTACCGGTAGAGATTTAGCAGGTCTACCGTCAGCAGACTTTGCCTTGGCATAGTCATTGCCGGTAGACTTTACTTTCTCTACCGTTACCTTCTCAGATTTCTCATTTGAATCATTCATTTTGGCTTTTCCTTTCTGAGCTTTAGGGTAAACATAAGGAACACTTGAATAACCAAGGCCTTGTTTCCCTATATTTCCAAATGTCTGTTTAGAGAAAGATATATCATTTGCAGTTTCGGAGGATTCCCCTTTCTCTTTGACAGAAGAGATTGTCGGAAGAGACACATCTGAATATCCTATGCCTGTTTTATCATTGCTAGATTTTTGGCTTGAAAGGATTTCTTCAAATGCATCCTTGGAACTATTCCAGGAGTCAATTGTCTTTTGCAAGGCAATTTTCTCTAGGTCTAGTCCTTTGATGTGCTCAGTCAGACAATCAATTTTGTCATGAAGAAATTTGTTTTCTTCCTTCAGTTTGATACTCTCTTGTTGACAGCTATTGAGAGTTTGAATCTCATTTGCCATCAAAGATTTCTCAATGTAAGTTTCTCACGGTTCTTGGCTAGTTTAACATAGGCTACTCTAAAGGAATTAAATTCTTCAAGCATATCTGATTATCCTTGAGAAGTTCTTCCTTCTTGAAGCTATCCTTCTTTGGTTTCATTTTTGTCCAAAGGACTTGGTGAAACTACAACTTCATTTTCGAGTCATAGGTAGGACATGAATCATGAGCTATTAAGCATATGTTAGCTTGCTCACAATCCTCTTCCTCCTCTTACGAATCGGTTTCAAACCATGTAGCAACTTTGTTTATCTTCTATGTCTTGACCAACATACCTTTTTGTTTTTGAAATTTTCTAAACGAGGGTTTTCGGTATGCTTCAAATTTTGGCTTAGGACATTTTGAGGCAAAATGACCAGGTTTCCTACAGTTATAACACACAAGCTCTTCCTTAGATGAGCTTTCACCAATCTTCCTGAAAGGTTGTTGGTGAGTGTTCTTCCTTCCATATTTTGCAAATTTTTGAAAACGTTTAACAAACATAGCAAATTGTTCATCGGATAAAAAATCATTTTCACTGGAAGAAGTAGAAGGTTTGTTTTCAACAATGATTTCTTCTTGGACCATGGTGGCGAGACACAGGTTACGGCTGTTGTGTCTTGCTCTAGAGCTTGATTAACTTCAAGTTCATAAACCTTTAAACTTGCGTAGAGACTACGAAGAGTCATCTCGTTTAAGTTTTTAGATTCTTTCATAGCCGTGGTCTTCACATGCCATAAGCTACCTAGAGAGCCTAGAAACCTCATGTTCATTTCCTTTTTGTCATACGTTTTACCAAGAGAAAAGCAACTATTTATTACCTCACTTGAATCGATCGTATGCTTGTCTCAAGGTTTCCTTAGGATCCTTTTGAAAGAATCAAGCTATTTGGATGTATGTATATTTTACATTTGTCTCTTGTGTCTTGGTCTCCTTCCAAGTATTCTACAAGAGCTTCCCACATCTCTTTAGCGGTTGTACATCGAATCACTTCTGGTATGTGCTTGTATCTAGAGATGGTGATTATGTTAATTGCTTTCTTTGTCAAGTTCTACCGACTTTCTATCGTCCTCTGTCCATTCGATTCTTCTTTAGGAACTTCTGCGGGGTTCAGCGATGGAGGCTAGAAGATTTGCCTTCATTGGTACATGTTGACTGCGGTGACACATTTCCATAATCTGTTGTCAATAGAGTTCATGAATCTCATTACTTTATCCTTCCATACATCAAAATGACCTTCGTCCAATATTGGGACGTGGTTAGCATTAGATGTAGGCAGCATATAGTGTGTTTGTGCCATTATGTCGTATCTCTCAAGAGTTTAATCTTGGAAAAACTTGTTTTCGAAGAGTAAGGCTCTGATACCAATTGTGGGTCCCAATGAGCACAATAATAAGCTAGAAGGGGGGGGGGTTGAATAGCTTATTAACACTTTAAAACTTTTAAAGTAAGTTCCTTGAAAGTTACTTGCAATCTATGAAAAGAATCAAGTAGCGGAAGACCTTCAAGAAAATTGTTCGAATGCAGATAAGGACTAGGTAGACCTTTTACAGATTACTTAAGTTCTGCTGAAATGGATGAAGTAAACAATGAAACTGAGCAGTTCAATAATTAAACAGACAGAAGGAAATAACACAAGTATTTTGGGATGGTTCACACTATAATGAGTGCTACGTCCACCACCAAGGCAGTCAACCTTGGATTTAAATTGTGCACTATGTTTTCCACTTAGATCAATTACAAAGAATATCCCTAATGGATCGTGTACAAAATATTGACTTGTGTTTGGGTCTAGGGAATTAAATATCTGTAAATACAAGATATTTAATTAGATGCGAAAATATAGTTAATGGAAGTAAACAACAAGAAGAATAAAACAATAAATGTTGAAGAAGCGACTTCTTGTTGTTGACGAGGACTTCTAGATCTGTTGAGGATCTATTGAATGCTTTGAAAGACTTGGAGTTGTGTAGATTGAGCAATTCTTTAAGTGTTCGATTGATTACATGCAGTTGTCTCTGTTCCGATCTTCAATGGCGGTATTTAAAGCGAGTGCACTTCAAAAGATCCGTTGGAGAAGGCGAAGACTTCAACGACTCTTTTCATAAATGCATTAAATGCATGGGGTCATCGATCAAGGAATTTCGTCTTCACGAGATAACTAGAGCAGATAATCATTTACGAGATCTTCAAAAGGTGGGCGATTTGGTGTCGGATCGAGAGATGAAGCATAAAGTAGGGGCGATGCAGCTTTCTTGCTTTACTATTCGGGGCGAAAAGTATTCTGCTTTTCGGAAAGTTGCTTTCGGCGGCTTGACATGTCGAGGAAAAGACTTGGATTAATTCAAATATCATAAGTTTGAATTAATCCGGCTAGCTGATCTGGAGGACACGTAGAAGCGGATCATGGACACGAGGTCTACCGATCTTAAGCTTTGAGCGAGTCTTCAGGTGAAGCGAGAAAGTGGTCTTCAGATGAACACGAAAAGAGTCCTACAAAAACTATACAAGGCAAAGTTCTATACACGGTTGCCACGCTAATCGATCTGGCCCGATTAGCCAGAAGTATAAAACTAATGTAATGTCTTGATCGATATAAATTTAACATAAGAATCAACATTGACAAGTTTTACAACTTCGTCATGGTTGTCCGACACCGTAGGTAGACCTTTGACAAGCCCATTTTTGGAGAGCTTGGAGAGGTGCTTGAAGTTGAGGTGAGACGCTTGTGCCATAGTCGGTTGTTGTCACGAACATTGTTGGCTACTAGACACGGGTTTGAGAATCTCCTAGAAGATTTAAGTCCACGACATAGACGTTTCCTTGTCTATTGCCGGTCGATTGTAAGCGAGGATTCACTTGTCTTTGATGAGGCACTTGGTTGGAATTGAATTGGCATAGAAGTCCTTTGTCGCAGAGATGGGATATGCTCGGAAAGATTGTGCTTTAAACCACTTACTAGAGAAACTTTGTTGATGGAGAGACTTCCTACAGTAATTGAGCCATATCCAATGGTTTTTCCTCTTGCATTATCTCCGAAAATAACATGGGTCCTTTTGCTTCACTATATACGTAAGAAGACTTACTGCTCCCAAATCATGTGTCTTGGCGACCCTTGTCTAGGTACCAGATGTCTTTGTTTTCGATTCTATAGCCATGAAGCATTCTGAAAAGAAATTAAAGCAAACAAGGTACCCTTTATTTTCTTTCGGGTCCTAAGGATTAGCAACCTTTTGGAACCCATACCTTGTTGACCTTGAGAGAACTAGGTCTCTCGGATCTTGGAGTGAACCTTAGCAGCATTACGGTGCCGGATGGCTAGGCAATTGCAAGAGTGACATAAATGAAAAGTCCATGGCGGGCTGTGATGGTTCATATGCCGCGGATTGTTCAGAACAGCCAATGGATTGTTGGGAGCGGGGATATCTCCTTCTGGTCGGTTAATTGGTGTGGTACTATATTGCATGGGCCGAGACCTATAGACATTAATCTCTCGTTAAAAATGTTCTGTTTTTAAGAGAGTTGTTGCCGTTTATTCCGTCGATTTTGCATGAGAAGGTGCTAAACGTACAGCTAGATACTGTTCCTGACAAACTTATATTTATTCCCTCTACAAATGGTGCGTTTTCTGCTGCATCATACTGGAAGCATTTCCGTGATCAAAGGCCGAAGATTCCGTGGATTCACAAAGTTTGGCAACCTTGGATTCCATCGCGGATGAGTGGTTTTATGTGGAAAGTGTTACATCGTGCTGTTTCGGTGGATATAGCTCTGCACAGATTTCAAATTCAGATAGTCTCTAAATGTAGATGTTGCGGGAATCCCTCGCAAGAGACGCTGGAACATCTTCTGCTGGAATCTGATATAGCTAAAGGTATTTGGAATTATTTTGCTCGTCCTTTGAATCTGATTGCCCAATATTTTTCTATTCCTCATTTAATCTCTACATGGATTTCTCCGGCCTCGTTACGAAATCAAATTGGTGCTAGTAAAATTGGTATTTGCATTCTTGGTTGTTGGGAAATTTGGAAGGCGCGGTGTTCGGCTATCTTTGACAGTAAGCCCATGTCTTTGGTTGACATAAAAGTTGGTATTATGAAGGGGCTCCAGGGATATGATGGCTTTGTTTGTTCCAAAATCGATATGTCCAATGTTAATACTCTTGCTTTGTTCAAGGTTTGAATATGGAGATTAAGCGAGCTGGAAGCGTGGTCGGCTTCGTTGGGAGGCTCCTCCTCAAGGTTTTGTTAAACTTAATACCGATGGTTCTGCTACTCAGGGTACATGTTCTGGGGGTGGAATCATTCGGAGGCATGATGGTTCGATGGTTGTGGCTTTCTCTAATAATTATGGTGATGGCACTAATATGATGGCGGAGATTATGGCCCTTCGGGATGGTTTAAGATTATGCAAAGAGCTATCCATTTCTCATGTTCTAGTTGAGTCCGATTCTTTGGTGGCAGTTAAAGGTATTGATTCTATGCATCAGGTCCCATGGCGGTTTGTTTCTGAAATTCGGGAATGTCGTACGCTTCTTGGTGGTTCTGGTCTTTGTCATGTTTTTCGAGAACAAAATGGAGTGGCGTATAGATTGGCTTCTAATGGGTAAACGCCATGCCGGCCTTCGATGTATCGATCGAGATCGTCTCTTCCTGAGACAGTTAGGCGGGCCCTTATCATAGATGATCATGGAATATATTCTTTTAGGAAATAGTGATTGTAGGCTTTTGCCTTTTGAGGTCCGGCTCCTTTGTCCCCCCATTGTTTTGGGTAAGGCTGGTTGTCCCCCTCCTGTATGTTTCAGATTTTATTGTTTTAAAAAAAAAAAAAAAAAAAAAAAACTGTTAGTGACTTCAACTGAAGAGTACTTATGATTATTCCTTTTCTTGACATCCATTCTTGGTTCAGCTTGTTTGTTGATGGTAGACTTAATTGGTTTCTTTCGAATCTTTCTAGGTAGGTTACCAACAGACTTAGCTTTAGCTTTTATGTTGATTACTTTTTCTCGTATGATTCGGTAGAATACCTTTAAGTTTACCTTCAACAGTAGTAATAGAGTCTTGCTTTTCATAGACAAACTTGATAGTTACCGAGTTCAGAGGTCTACCGCCAGCCAGACTTTGCCTTGGCATAGGCGGCAGACTTCACTTTCTACCGTTACCTTATCGGGTTTCTCATTTGAGTCACCATTTTGGCTTTTCCTTTCGAACTTTGGGGTAAACGTAAAGGGACACTTGAATAACCAAGGCCTTGTTTCCCTATATTTCCAAATGTCTGTTTAGAGAAGGAAATATCATTTGCAATCTCGGAGGATTCACCTTTCTCTATGACTGAAGAGATTGTCGGAAGAGGCACATCTGAATATCCTATGCCAGTTTTATCATTACTAGATTTTTGGCTTGAAAGGATTTCTTCGAATGCGTCCTTGGAGGTCGCTCCAGAGTCAATTGTCTTTTGCAAGGCAATTTTTCTCTAGGTCAAGTCCTTTGATGTGCTCGGATAGACAATCAATTTTGTCATAAAGGAATTTGTTTTCTTCCTTCACTTGATACTCTCTTGTTGACTATTGAGAGTTTGAATCTCACCGGTTGCCATCATAGATTTCTCACCGTAAGTTTCTCACGCTTCTTGGCCGGTTTAACATAGGCTACTCTAAAGGAATTAAATTCTTAAAGCATATCCCGATTATCCTTGAGAAGTTCTTCCTTCAAGCTGTCCTTTACCGTTGGTTTCATTTTTGTCCAAAGGACTAGGTGAAACTACAACTTCATTTTCGAGTCATAGGTAGGACTCGAATCATGAGCTATTAAGCATATGTTAGCTTGCTCACAATCCTCTTCCTCCTCTTCTGAATCAGTCTCAAACCATGTAGCAACCTGTTTGTCTTCTATGTCTTCAGCCAACATACCCTTTTGTTTTTGAAATTTTCTAAAAGAGGGTTTTCGGTATGCTTCAAATTTTGGCTTAGGACATTTTGAGGCAAAATGACCAGGTTTCCTACAGTTATAACACACAAGCTCTTCCTTAGATGAGCTTTCACCATTTTTCCTAAAAGGTTGTTGGTGTGTGTTCTTCCTTCCATATTTTGCAAATTTTTGAAAACGTTTTACAAACATGACAAATTGTTCGTCTGAAAAAAAGTCATTTTCACAGGAAGAAGTGGAAGGTTTGTTTTCAACAGTGATTTCTTCTTGGACCATGGTCGGCAAAGACACGCTCGTTACGAGCGTTTGTCTTGCTCTAGAGCTTGATTAACTTCAAGTTCATAAACCTTCAAACTTGCGTAAAGACTACGAAGAGTCATCTCGTTCAAGTTCTTGGATTCTTTCATAGCCGTGGTCTTAACATGCCATAAGCTACCTAGAGAGCCTAAAAACCTCATGTTCATTTCCTTTTTGTCATACGTTTTACCTAGAGAAAAGCAACTATTAATTACCTCACTGAAGCGATCGTATGCTTGTCTCAAGGTTTTCTTAGGATCCTTTTTTAAAGAATCAAACTGCTGGATGTATGTATATTTTCTGTTATATCTTGTGTCTTGGTCTCCTTCCAAGTATTCCACAAGAGCTTCCCACATCTCTTTTGCAGTTGTACATCGAATCACTTGCTGGTATGTGCTTGTGTCTAGAGAGCTGGTGATTATGTTGATTGCTTTACTGTCAAGCTCTACCAGCTTTCTATCATCCTCTGTCCATTCAGATTCTTCTTTAGGTACTTCTGCAGGATTCCCAGCAATGGAGGCTAGAAGATTTGCCTTCATTGGTACATGTTGACATGCAGTAACACATTTCCATAATCTGTTGTCAATAGAGTTCATAAATCTCATTACTTTATCCTTCCATACATCAAAATGTCCTTCGTCCAATATTGGGACGTGGTTAGCATTAGATGTAGGCAGCATGTAGTGTGTTTGTGTCATTATATCGTATCTCTCAAGAGTTTAATCTTGGAAAAACTTGTTTTCAAAGAGTAAGGCTCTGATACCAATTGTGGGTCCCAATGGGCACAATAATAAGCTAGAAGGGGGTTGAATAGCTTATTAAACACTTAAAACTTTTTGGTAAATACTTTGAAAGATACTTGCAATCTATTGAAAAGATTCAAGTAGCGGAAGACCTTCAAAGTAGTTGTTCCAGGTCTGCCGATAAGGACTACCGGTAGACCTTTACAAGTTACTTAAGTTCTGCTGTAAATGGATAAAGATAATCAAAGTAATTATGCAGTTCAAATATCAGACAAACAGTAAGGAATAACACAAGTATTTTGGGATGGTTCACACTATAATGAGTGCTACGTCCACCACCAAGGCAGTCAACCTTGGATTTAAATTGTGCACTATGTTTTCCACTAGATCAATTACAAAGAATATCCCTAATGGATCGTGTACAAAATATTGACTTGTGTTTGTCTAAGGAATTAAATATCTCAGAATACAAGATATTTAATTCGATGCGAAATATAGTTAATGAAAGTAAACAACAAGAAGATAAAGCAATAAGTGTTGAAGAGCGCCTTCTTGTTGTTGACGAGGACTTGTAGATCTGTTGAGGATCTCTTGATTGCACTGAGTTGAAAGACTTGGAGTTTATGAAGTTTCAGAGCAATCCTTTAAGTGTTCGATTGATTCTGTTGAGTGTTGTTGTTCCAGTCTTCAATGGCAGCATTTATAGCAGGTGCACTTCAAAAAGATCCGTTGGAGAAGACGAATACTTCAACAAATCTTTTTCATCAATGCATTAAATGCATGGGGTCGATCAAGGATTTTCGCCTTCACGTATATCTAGAGCAGAATGATTTCTGAGATCTTCAAAAGGTGGGCGATTTAGGTGTCGATTCGAGTTGTTGTGTAGACTAGGACACCTGCACCGCTTTCGCTCAGACGAAAAGTCTTCCCCTGCTGAAAGGTTGCTTTCGGCGGCTTGATATGTCGTGGAATGTTTTGGATTAATTCAAACAATGATTAGATAAGTTTGAATTAATCCAATTAATCTTTGCTGGATAGGACACGTCATAGAAGACTAGGTGGACACGAGGTCTGCCGTTTGCGAGCTGAAAGCAGGTCTTCCGATGAAGCTTGTAGAGAGGTCTTCCGCTGAACCTGTGAAGTCCTATAAAAACTATACAAGGCAAAGTTCTATACATTGCAGTTGCCACGCTAATCGATACGCAGATTAGCCATCAAGTATAAAACTAATGTAATGAATTGAATGATATAAATCTAACATAAGAATCAACACTAAGAATAGATAGATTCCCTAAGTTTTCTCTATTTCTTGATGGTATGCTTGCTTATTGCTCAGCTTAAGCTAAAAAGCCGAGAAAATCCATACATAACAAAGAAGACAAGGCAGGCTATATCCGCTTTATTTTCTCTGCTTTCTATATCTAAAAAAATTGCTTTTTTAGATATCGCATTATCACATGCGCACATTACGCATATAAATATACTCCGAATTGCTACCCTACACCATTGCCACCTACCCCCCTCGCATAAGCCAACGTTAGACTACATATAGTTTTCGTGACACTTCAAAGACCGACCGATTTTTGCATTTTAAATCAGGTCACCCCAAAAAAAATGTGCAAATCAAAAAAAAAAAAAATTATATATATATATATATATATATATATATATATATATATATATATATATATATATATATATATATCAGTCGACTTATTATTTTCAAATGCCTACCTGACCATTTCGAATGGTGGATCCCAGCAGTATAGCTCCTCGCCTCGGGATCATCCGATCTCTGGAGTCGAAAGGCAAAAGTTGAATACGTTGGTCCTATACTGAGAAAGAATCCACTGCTCCAGAAAGTCCTCGAGATCGCCAAAATTAGAGGTGCTTATCCGTCATTTGTGAAAAATAATAATTAATAAAATATACTAATAAAGGCACGCCGTACTCCAAGCTCAAAAGTTTCAACAAATTTTCCGATATCAAACCCATTTTCCCCGTAAACCCCGCCCGAATCTGAAAGAGACAAAGACGCCGATTGATACGGGAATCAAGTGCGTAGATCGACGAGGGTATCGCATCAAACGATAAGGGCGTAAAACAGCCTGTAGGGTACGCATCCGCATTCGCATGGCGCCAGAAAAGTAAAACCGCCGCTATGGGTGCCGCATTAGGCCTGTGGTATGCTCCGACCTCAAGAATGCGCAATGGTTAGACCAAAATTTGGATGCATCTAATCGATCGTATAATCAGCAAGCCATCCGTGCAAAATTTAAAATCGGGTGCAAAATTTAAACCAGCTGGTGAGGTAATTTCTTCCCCCAGCTCCCCAGAAGCATCACCCTTCCATGTTCCTCCAAATCCACTCCCCAACCAGACACCAACCCACCAACTGTAATCCCTAGCCGTCCAAAACCCACCAACCCTGAATCCCTATATTGTCCAAAACCCACCAACCCGGCATCTATATTCTATTCAAAATCCTTATCCAAATTCCAATATCCCTACCCTATCCAAAAACTTATCCAAATTCAATATCCTTATCCAATCCAATATCCTTTATTCAATATCCCTATCCAGCCCAATATCCTTATCCACCCCAAATCCATATCCAAACCTAAAATCCCTATCCCTTCAAAATCCCTACCAAACATTACATGTAAATTAACCCAAATTTCTCCCTAATCCTACCAACATATACCAAAATCCAACTTTCCCGTCCAAAATGGAGGCCGACATCAAGATTTGAAAACCATGTTGCTTAAAAGTTCTAAACCAGAAGTTTCTAATGAAAATTTGGGACAATTGTGGGTATGATAGACTCGAGGCACCGAGTATGAAAAGTTCCCCGATGAGTTCGAGCTCTCAATCGCTAAGCCTCTCCGGGAACTGGTACTTATGCCACAATCGCCCGCCTTCAGGGACTCGCCAGAACCTGCACCGCTCGGATACACTATCCCCTTCCTTCTGCTTTACGGATTGGTCATTCACGATCCGCTCCCTAATAATGAGGATCTCAAACCCCAGGTCCTCACACAATGTAATAACCCCGTAGCTTTGTTTATCCAATAATGCAAATGAATCTCAAAAGATAAAAATATTTGCTTCGAGCTTGTAAAGTCGGGCTTGAGTTAACAGACCCAAGATCACTCAAAAAGAAATTAAGACTTGTCAATCATCAACTGGGGCTAAACAACCAAGTCAAAGAAATCAAAGCTCCGCAACTACCCGCAAGGCTCGAAAGGTACACTCATCGACCTCCTCGAAGTTCGTAGATATCTTTGCACAGTCCTATGAGATATGTGGCTAGATCGAGCCATAGTCGAAACCGGATCCTATCATCCGGATCAACCAATGATCAAGCAAAACTCACGGTCGAATCAAACCCGAGAATGGTCCGCGCAAGTCAAAGAGAAATTATGAAGCGACTCCATGTCAACTTCATTCGGGTGGTTGAATACCCGTCAAACATGACTAATTTCGGCGGAAGCCCCGGAGAATCTGCGTCTGGGCTTCGCGACCTCGATAAAATGGCCAGATGATTTCGCTACTGACATTGATATTGTGGTAGATGTCGTTCTTCTGCTCACAAAATCAAATCGCTTAAATCACGTGCTCATTCTACAATCAAATTAAAATGGCAGAAGACCAAGCAAAGACTTCGTTCACCACTCCTTGGGGTACCTCTTTGCTACTTATGTACCATTTGGGCTAAAATGTTGGGGCTACTTATCGAAGGCGGCCACCACTCTCTTCCACAACATGATCCACAAGAAATGAAGTCGTCGATGACATGATCGTACATTCAGCGACGTCAACGGTGCTCATATCAAAGATTTTGAAGTTCTTCGAAAGACTAAGAAAGCATCAAATGAAACTCAAAAATACATTTAGGTCCGCGAAAAGGTCACAGGATTCTTAGTGGTGAGCAAGGCATTGAGATCGAGTCGGCAAAAGATCAAAGCTATCATAAAGATGCGGCCAAAAACTCCAACAGAAGTCAAAGGAGCACCAAGTAGGTATATCGGCCGCTCATCAGACTGACTCACCACATGTGGACCCTCTTCAAGCTTAAAGAAGAATCTTGACCAAGTCTGGGACGAGAAATGCCGGCTAGCCTTGAAAAATAAAAGCCTACCTCACGATCCACGCGTGTTGACCCATGCTGCACATAAACCTCTCTCATATACTTAACTCAGT
>CM028380.1:150897528-150950227 GCA_013146195.2 Codonopsis lanceolata
TTCTACTTCTTTTTCTTTTTCTACTTTGATTACTTAAATCATTAATCACTTTATCACTATCACTATCTTTTTCAATTTCTTTCTCTCTTTTACTTTTTGAAATTTTCTCTTGTAGCATGCATATTGGAAGAAGGATCGGGATCACTTACCTCTTCACCTATCACCTTACCACTTCGCGGGGCGGTGATTGACTTAGCTTGCTCGGTTTGACTAGGGAACTTCCTTCTTCTCTTTTATTTGCTTGAGAACTTTCAATATGTTTCTTGATTTTCAATTTCTTCAAGCATGTACTTCATCAAAGGCGCTTGACCTTTACTAGCTACTTCTTGCTTGGGAACTTCTTCAATTCTCAAGCGATTTTGATTTGGCAAGCGTGGAGGTTGTGGTGGTTGAGGTTGGAATTGTTGAGGTTGCAAAGGCTTATTTCCTCCCAAAGAAGTTAGGATGATTCCTCCAACCGAGATTATATGTATTTGAATAGGGATCATTCCTTGGCCTTTGAGGATACATATTCATAGCATTAGCTTTGTTCGAATACATAGCACTTGACGGACAAAAATTAGTAGCATGAGAATATAATCCACATAGAGCACATGCTTCTTGAATTTGCCAATTTTCAAATTGAGCTTGTGTATTTGAATTATCTTGCAATTGATATAGGCTCTATTTTTACCTCTAGCACTTTTACATTGGGGAATTAATACTTAGCATCTCAAATAATTCTTCTAGTGCTTACGGTGTCATTCTATTAATAGAACCACCAGCTGCACTATCAACCATAGTTTGTAAGACTGGCGAAAGACCATGATAAAATTGAAGCACTAACACATGTTGAGCCAAATTATGATGAGGACACATAATAAGCAGATTTTTAAAACTATCCCACGACTCATGGAATGTTTCACTGGTTCATTTTGGAATGACATGATTTGTTTTCTATACTCGTAAGAGATGCATGTTTGTAAAATTTGCTCATAAACAAATCATATAATTGTGCCCAAGTATAAACACTTTTGGTGTTAGGTTCATAAACCATCTCTTTGCCAATTCTTTTAATGCATTTGGGAAAATATTTCATTTTAATTTGATCTTGATCAACCCTCCTAAAGGAAAAGTACTCATCATGTATTCATATTCTCTTAAGAAACTGACAGGATCTTCATGGGGCATCCCATGAAAAGATGGTATGACATTAAAATAATGTCCTTTTAGCTCAAAATTCCTAACAGCATCTGGCAAGACTAGACATGATGTCACAACATTTAATGAAGGTCTACTAAAATCATTAATAGTTCTTTGATTTACTACTACTTCCATATTTCTTTCTCATCTTTCTTGTCTTTGATTCCTATTGACCGGGTCAACTAGGTTTTCGTGATTACGAATATTGTTATTTTCTTCCATTGTAGGATCAACTGTAGGATCCTCTCGATTCGCTTATCTTGATTATCGTGCCTAAAGCTAGATTTTCAAAATATCTTTGGTATCTTTTAACAATATTTATTCTTGATCTAAGTCTACCAATTCAGATTTAAAGATCTACGACCTTGCATAAAAAATATTTAAAGCAATTTAAAAACAACTAACTATTAAGATAGAATAAAATAAAATAAAATCTTTTTGTATTATTATTTTTTTTTTATTATGAAAACTGAAAATTAAACTAAAAACTAAATTAAATTAAAAACTACACTACCTACAAACTAACTACGTGAACTAGCTTTAAGAACGGCGCCAAAAACTTGATCGATGTTTTATTTTATCTATTTCCTTGCAAGTGGACAAGACTATTATAGAATAGACCGGAAGCAAGGGTCGAACCCACGAGACAAGTGATCACGAACAAGGCGATTATAGATAGCAAATTATTAACCTAAAGGGGGTTTTATGTTTAATTCTACTCTAATCTACTAGTTATAGATGTTTAACTAATTAGACAAGAATAATGTATATGAAGATCTTATGGTGAGTGGAAATCTAGGATTCGGTTTCACTTATATCTCCTTTTATGTTCAATTCATAATAATGTCATTCAATGTCTTGGGTCTGTTCACTAAAAATAGATATAGTCTGTTGAACAATTGGTTCACCATCCCCGCAAAATTCACCCATTCTATATCCTAAGCACAGAATCAATCTAGTCAGTCACCTAGATTTATGATCTATCCGTCACCTAGATCATGTAAGAACCTGGTCCTAACTTATCACTCTCGTGCATCGATAGGTCCAATTTATTGTGTTGGTGAGCCAATGTACGACATATGCACTCGGTCATGCAGTTATCCGCACCTCTAAGCCTTTATTATTTGCGATTACATTCATTTGTTCAAAGCAAAATAATATAGGGATTGATAAACAACACAATCAACAAGCATTGAATAGACATATATATATGAATCAAAACATAAATTGATACAAGTTACCTCCCACCTCCTAGATTAGATGATTTAGTTCATCATGACGATGAACAAAGACATGAAGATGATGGGAGACATGATTTGATCTTCAATACTTGAAATTACAAAACCTAACTATGTTATACAATCTAAAACTACCTAAAATCTATGTAAGAGAGCTTCCAACCGTCCTCCCTTATGCTTAGGCTCGGATCCGACTTCTATATATACTCGGAGTTGTGATTGGATCGAATGACCGTGTGAAAATCCAAAATCAAGCATTACGCCTACCTTTCGCAGGTGTCGGATACCTTGCGTCCGCAAGGTCTCC
Source organism: Codonopsis lanceolata (assembly GCA_013146195.2). Classification (NCBI taxonomy): domain Eukaryota; kingdom Viridiplantae; phylum Streptophyta; class Magnoliopsida; order Asterales; family Campanulaceae; genus Codonopsis; species Codonopsis lanceolata. Next base: position 150,900,256 of record CM028380.1, read on the forward strand.
GTGGGTGGCTTTTGATTTCTTTGATTGCTTGGTTTAGGATCAGACGCCTACCCTATGTCGCAGCACTGAGGCACTTTGCGTCCGCAAGGTGTCCAGCTTGTGCGTCTTTATTTTTCTTCAATTTTTCTCTTCTTGTAATTTGCACTTAAAACCACGGAGTTTCGCGTATTTTCACAATAACTCGAAACTTACAAAACTCACCGAAACATATATTAGTACTCAAAAGACTCGTGAAATAGCATAATTTAAGTCATAGAAGTATATAAAATCGACGTATAAAATACATCGATCACCGCCTACATCTAATGCTAACCACGTCCCAAATATTGGACTAAGGTCATTTTGATGTATGGAAGGATAAAGTAATGAGATTCATGAACTCTATTGACAACAAGTTATGGAAATGTGTCACTCGCAGGTCAACATACACCAATGAAGGCAAATCTTCTAGCCTCCATCACTGGGAACCCCGCAAGTTCCTAAAGAAGAATCAATGGACAGTAGGGACGATAGAAAGTTGGTAGAACTTGACAAGAAAAGCAATCAATATAATCACCTTTCCTAGACACAAGCACCTACCAAAGAAGTGATTCGATGTACAACCGCGAAAAGAGTGGGAAGCTCTTGTGAATACTTGGAAGGAGACCAAGACACAAGAGACAATTAAAATATACATACATCCAATGCTTTGATTCTTTCAAAAGGATCCTAAGGAAACCTTGAGACAAACATACGATCGATTCAAGGAGGTAATAAATAGTTGCTTTTCTCTTGGTAAACGCATGACAAAAAAGGAAATGAACATGAGGTTTCTAGGCTCTCTAGGTAGCTTATGGCATGTGAAGACCACGGCTATGAAAGAATCTAAGAACTTAAACGAGATGACTCTTCGTAGTCTCTACGCAAGTTTAAAGGTTTATGAACTTGAAGTTAATCAAGCTCTAGAGCAAGACAAACAGCTTCCGTGTCTTTGCCACCATGGTCCAAGAAGAAATCATTGTTGAAAACAAACCTTCTACTTCTTCCGTGAAAATGAGTTTTTATCGATGAACAATTTTCTATGTTTGTTAAAAAAAAAAAATTTGCAAAATATGGAAGGAAGAACACTCACCAACAACCTTTCAGGAAAAATGGTGAAAGCTCATCTAAGGAAGAGCTTGTGTGTTATAACTGTAGAAAACCTGGTCACTTTGCCTCAAAATGTCCTAAGCCAAAATTTGAAGCATACCGAAAACCCACTTTTAGAAAATTTCAAAAACAAAAGGGTATGTTGGCTGAAGACATAGAAGACAAACAGGTTGCTTCATGGTTTGAGACTGATTCAGAAGAGGAGGAAGAGGATTGTGAGCAAGCTAACATATGCTTAATAGCTCATGATTCATGTCCTACCTATGACTCTGAAAATGAAGTTGTAGTTTCACCAAGTCCTTTGGACAAAAATGAAACCAACAGTGATAGCTTCAGTAAGGAAGAACTTCTCAAGGATAATCAGGATATGCTTGAAGAATTTAATTCCTTTAGAGTAGCCTATGTTAAAGCCGGCCAAGAACGTGAGAAACTTACTGAGAAATCTTTGATGGCGGTGAGATTCAAACTCTCAATAGTCCATCAACAAGAGAGTATCAAACGAAGGATGAAAACAAATTTCTTCATGACAAAATTGATGTCATTGAGCACATCAAAGGACTTGACCTAGAGAAAATTGCCTTGCAAAGACAATTGACTCTGGAATAGCTCCAAGGATGCATTTGAAGAAATCCTTACAAGCCAAAAATCTAGCAATGATAAACAGCATAGGATATTCGGATGTGTCTCTTCCGACAATCTCTTCACCAAAGAGAAAGGTGAATCCTCAAGCGCTAATGATATGTCTTTCTCTAATGACATTTGGAAATATAGGAAACAAGGCCTTGGTTATTCAAGTGTCCCTTACGCTACCCTAAAGCTCGAAAAGGAAAAGCCAAAATGATGACTCAAATGAGAAACCCGAAAAGGTAACGGTAGAGAAAGTGAAGTCTACCAAGCAACAACTATGCCAAGGCAAAGTCTGGCCGATGGTAGACCTACTAAACCTATACTGTAACTATCAAGTTTGTCTATGAAGCAGGTGAACAGAAGCTTTACCTGTGAAGGTAAATTTAAAGGTATTCTACCGAATCCTCCTCGAAAGGTATTCAAGAGAAAAAGCTAAAGCTAAGTCCTGCATTGGTAACCTACCTAGGAAGATTCGAAAGAAACCAATTAAGTCTACCGTCAACAAGCAAGCCGAACCAAAATGGATATCAAGAAAAGGAATAATCATAAGCACTCTTGGGTTGAAGACTCTAACTTCTCTATGGACTTTTCATTTATGTCATTCTTGCCATTGCTTAGGCCATCCGGCACCGTAATGCTGCTAAGGTTCACCCCAAGATTTGAGAGACTTAGTTCTCTCAAGGTCAAGGTGTATGGGTTGCAAAGGTTGCTAATCCTTAGGACCCAAAAGAAAATAAAGGGTACCTTGTTTGCTTTAACTTCTTTTCAGAATGCTTCATGGCTATAGAATCGAAAACAAAGACATCCGGTACCTAGACAAGGGTCGCTCAAGACACATGGTGGGAACGTAAGTCTTCTTACGTATATAGTGAAGCAAAAGGACCCACTGTTATTTTCTGAGACAATGCAAAAGGAAAGACAATTGGATATGGCTCAATTACTAGAGGAAGTCTCTCCATCAACAAAGTTTCTCTAGTAAGTGGTTTAAAGCACAATCTTCTCGAGCATATCACAGTGCGATAAAGGACTTCTATGCCAATTCAATTCAAACCAAGGCCTCATCAAAGACAAGTGAATCGTGCTCTATCTTGACCGGCAATAGACAAGGAAATGTCTTTGTCGTGGACTTAAATCTTCTAGGAGATTCTCAAACCTGTGTCTAGTAGCCAACAATGTTCGTGACAACACCGGCTATGGCACAAGCGTCTCGATCACCTCAACTTCAAGCACCTCTCCAGTTCTCCAAAAATGAGCTTGTCAAAGGTCTACCTACGGTGTCGCCGATCATGACGAAGTTGTAAAGCTTGTCAACTAGGAAAACTTTCCAAGTCTTCCTTCAAAAGAAAGTCTCAGATTGTCAACAAACGCACCTCTTCAACTGCATATGGATCTCTTTGGACCTATTACAACAACCGGTATTTGGGAGACAAGTACACACTTGTAGTAGTTGATGACTACTCTAGATTCACTTGGATTGAAACTATGACATCTAAAGATGAAACGTATGATCTAGTCACTACACTTTTTAGAAGACTTCAAACTCAAAAGCTTGAAGACATTTGTGACATAAGATCGGAACAACGACACTTGAATTCAAAAACAATGGTGTAGAAAAGCTGCGATGACCATGGGATCGGCCACAACTTCTCTGCCGGTACTCCTCAACAAAATGGTGTAGGCGAGCGGAAGAAACAGAGCGATTGAGCGGCTAGAACAATCTTTGGCGAAGCTAAACTTCAAGTATTTGCAGGCGGCGATCAATACTACTTGCTTTACGAGAATAGATCCAGGTAAACATGTTTCATAATAAAACTCCATATGAAATATGGAGAGGAAGATCCCCAAACATAGGATTTCTTAAAATCTTAATTTGTAAATGTTTTATTCTTTATAACGAGAAAAGAATATAGAGGAAAATTTGATGCAAAATCGGACGAAGGAATTTTTAAGGGTATTCCAAACATTCAAAAGCATTCGCATTTTCAAGGTAAATCTAACTTAAAAATCTTAGAATCATGCATGTTTCTTTTGATGAATATGACTTGTTAGAGCCTAGAATGGCTCGAGCGTTGCTAATGATTACGATAATGATGAGACATGTACAAATACGGCAAAGATCTACTTCTACTCCTTATCGAGCGAACGGTGAACCCACCAATACCGATAATCATTCACCGGTTGATGAGAACTCTATCGATACCGATAACAACTCGTCTGTTGACCCTGAACCCATCTCTTACATTTTACCCCAAGCACCTTCTGAGATCTCTCATCCTTCTTGTTCACGAGAAAATGAAAGTTTTGAAGACTCTATTTCTTCTCGAACAGCATTTTGGTGAATCTCCTTCTCAACCAACTCGAAATTCTTAAGGGAAGAATCCACGAAGTGATCTTCCTCCAAGCTGTTATTGAAGCAAGAGATCATCCCATTTCTCAAATCATTGGTGATCTCAACTCGGGAGTTCGAGAAATAAGGTTCGAGAAGAAACTTTGTTTGCTTATGCATTTGTATCGAACTCGAACCAAAGAAGATTGATGAAGCTATCGAAGATCATAAGCTGGATTGAAGCTATGCAAGAAGAGCTGAACCGGTTTGAAAGATGTAAGGTGTGGAGCTTAGTTCAAAGACCCGTGATCATCCGGTCATCGGCACCAAGTGGGTTTCGAAATAAAAGAGATGAAGATGGAAATGTCACCAGAAACAAAGCTAGATTGGTTGCTCAGGGCTACCGACAGGAAGAAGGAATTGACTTTGATGAAACTTTTGCTCCAGTGGCTAGACTAGAAGCAATCAGAATCTTTCTAGCCTATGCCTCGTTCATGGACTTCAAAGTGTATCAGATGGATGTTAAGAGTGCCTTTCTGAATGGTGATCTTCAAGAAACTGTATACGTGGAACAGCTGTGAGAACCCAAACCCCATTTCATGTTTGTCATCATTATAACATGTTTATAATATGTCTTTACATATTTGAGACTTCATTTCATTCATATCGTGTTGGCATTGAATTGGTTAAGATCATAATAGAGTAATGGTCTTCCATGCGTTGCATGCCTTGTTGTTGTTGTTTCGGGTGTTCGTATTAACGTGTTAGCACCTTAATAAGTCTCATGAGAGTCTTAATACCTTGCATACAAGATTTACAATGTTCATCTTAGTTGTTTCATGCTTGGTTGGGAGTTTAGAAGCTTCGTTGCTTCGGTTGTGTTTTGTGGTTTAACATCATTGCTTGTATTGTGACAACCCGACCCGGACTCCAATGCGGAATCCCAAGGTCGTGCCATCAAGACAAGATAAAAGACGGACAAGCACCCGCTAAGCGTAGTGGTGCGAGTCAAGAGTTTAACCAACAAACTCTAAACAGGGAAGTAAAGCCATAACGGCAAAACCGAATAACCAAAAACTAAAATCTGCGGAAGCGAATCATAAGTGGGACCAAAGTCTATAATAATAAACTAAGGAGTACAAGGCTGAGAGACGACTATCTCTCGACAAATCTACGACTCGCGTGGCAAACATTGCGCACGGACAACAACCCATCGGCAACCTAATGCCGGCGAAGCAACAAGATCCCAACCTGATAAGCAACAACTCTACGGCTATAACATGCCGGAGGAACAGTTCAACTAAAAGAATAAGGGATTTAAATACTAATAACTAAACCAAGGACTCACGACTAAAATTGTCGGAGATAGAAATAGCAATAACATAATACTAGAACAATCGAGCTAAAACCTTGCTCGGAAAGATAACGAAATAACTTCTAGTAAATACAACAGCTCGACCGAACCAGTCGGCTCCCAAAATAAAACAATAATAAGATGCTAACTTAACTACCCAAGTAAAGTTTACATAACTTCACATCCGTATCTCACAAGATAACAAATACAATAATACTAATAACCCCAAGCTAACGCAGGAAGACCACATTATCGATCAAGCGCCCGGCTTCAAGCGCGTACTAACAAGCTTACTGCAAAGACTAAGGAAAACAAACACACGAAATGAGTCATAATGACCCAGTAAGTTACTAAATGCAACTGTATGGCATAGCATGACGTGGCATGGCATAATGCACAAGCATATATAAACTCATGGCATCTAAATCGTATACCAACAATAAGCCTGTATTAAGTCATCGAGTAACATGAACTTCATAAATCACATAGCACATTATCTTTCATATAAGTGCTCATAGTAAGCCACATAAGGGATAAAGAAGTTACCCACATAGTGTCGTTGTCTTTGCTCTGCAATACACATATTATACTTTATCTTTATCGTGCAACATCGATGCCTGTGGCGTCATCGACTTTTATCGAGAACCACTCGATTTAGCTAGCAAGCCAATGCGGCACTTAGCGTCTGACAAAGGGGCTACTTCCCATTGCGGCCAACAATGGAGGTGTGTGTGAGATTCCAAGTGCGGCGATCCATAGCGAGCACGAATCCCATAATTCGTGAAGGCGTGCATCGTCCCACCGGACTTGATAAACAAACCAAATAATCCAAATAATGCCAGGGGCTTTTATGAAATGCACAAGTAGATAATTACTCTCATGCTCAAACAAGAACCAAGACCGATCATAGCGGGCATACCAAATCAAGTAGGACATAAAGCTCACACACCAATTTCAACAATGCACATATTTGCACATACTTAACAAATTCAACCAACTTATAAGTTTAGTCAAAGAACCACATAATGAGGTACTCATAATCCTCAAGTCATCACCAAATCGAAAGTAGCATATAAGCTCAAGAAATCACAATATGAGGTCTACTATAGCCCTCACTCGGGATTAAACCAAAGACTACTATTTAGTCTAAGAACAACCATAAATCGAGACTTAGTGATTAGTCAATTCATAAAAGCAATACTGAGACCCAATCATAGTCCCAATCGTCATATATACTTGGCGTTATCAAACCAATCTCAAGGGTACCAAAACCAACCCATAGTCATAATCTCGCACTTAAGTGCTTTGATGTGCACGGCCAAATTCCCTAAGAGAGACTCATTCAAATAATCATTCCTTAAAGTAATACGAGGTCATAAGTTGGTCTCCAGCGCTCAGTGCCCTAATGAGCACGCTCTAATTAAATCCCCAAAAGCCTCTATATCATGGGTGTCACCATTGGGACCAATGTACGGGATCTTTCGGTACTCTGACAATCAAAACCAACCAAACCCGAACATCGTAGGATTTCGACTGGGCTCTCCAACATCTTATTGAACCTAAAACAACTCCATTGAGTCTTAATACCGCATTTCATTAAATACACATTTCATACAACCCAAAATTAGTACATCATTCGAGTTATATCAAATTTCCCAAAATCATCCGGGTTGATTCCCAAGCCCTAAAACCCAAGAATTCATCATAATCATAATTAAACGAAATCAATTGTCGTAGGATTCCAACCGGGTTCATTATCACATTATTGAACATATTTCGACTTGTTGAGTCTAAACACCAAGTTTCATCATTTACACCCTTCATCAATCTCAACATTAACCCCACTTCAACTAACAATAATTTCTCCAATAATTCGGGATTGACTCTCAAGCCTAAAATCCACAAATAATCCCAACATAGATCAAAACCCATTTCATAAATCATATAATTTCATTTAAGTGATCATAACCATAGTATATAGAGAGTTCACATATCCAAAGCCCCAACCATAGGCATACTTTCATAATAAACCCAAATAAAATGTAAACATGATTTCTAGCATGCTCACAACCCTAGAATCACAAGATGAAGGATAAACATATACATCAACAATCATAGAAGTCATCTACAAATACTCCTAACAAGTTCATACTTCCAAAATCCCCAAAATTGGGCAAACATAGCATACAAGTGTTCATTGCCCACAAATAGCATATAGATTGTCTTCCTTAGGGCCAATGAACCAAAATCAAAAGGAAGTAACTTACCTAGCTTGAGTGAAAACTCAAGAGAACACAAATCCGATCGGTGAAGTTGTTCTACTGTCGAGAGGCTTCAAGATTCAGTTTGAAGGCAATCGGGTGGGTGGATCGTCTTGGATCGAAGAGAGAAGAAGCTAGGGCTCAAGAGTCTCCCATGGAGTCTCTCTCTCTAACTCACGGTTTGTGGAAGAGAAATGAAGAGGATTTGGCTGAATTGGTGAAGGGTTAGGCTATTTATACTTCTCAACAACAAGGGCACAATAGACTTTTCCCAAGTACAATTAGTAGAGATTAGGATTAATCAATCACTAATCTAACCTTAATTAACTTCCAACTAATGTTAGGACATGTTTAGGGTTAAGTATGAGAGGTTAGGAAGGGTTTAGAGGGGTTTAATGAGGGTAGAATAGGTATAATTCGTCCAAACCCAAACAGGGCAAAATCCGTAACGACAACTTTGGGGTTGAGGCGGGCGCCTCACCCCACTCCATGCGGCTGCTCGCCCACAAGGATGCTCAGTACTTGAGGCGGGCGCCTCACAAGGTGCCAGGCGGGCGCCTCGGCTCCTGAACCTCCAAAACTTGGTCTAAACTTGATCTAAATGGTCCCAAACTTATGGGCAACCATTCTAAGGTCTAACCCTACACAAAACAAGTCTAAAACACACCCGAACAACTCCCGAAACAACTCGGGCGAAAGGAAGGGGTACGACAACGTGCAACGGAGCAGACGAGCGAACTTCGCAATCGAACGAGCAACGAAAGGAGACTTTTAAGACAAGTCTAAGGGCTAAAGAAGAAGCTTAAATACTTCTAGGAGGTTGAATAACAATTAGGGAAATAAGAATCCCAAGGGAGAGACGATTACGCGACTCGATTCCCAAACTACGCGATAGAGACGAACGCTATCTCCAAAACTTCCAATTCATCGATAGACTTAAGGAACACCTCCAATTTGAAGTCTAATGCATCTAAACATGTTAATAAACCATCTAAAAGAGGTCTAGGACCCAAACCGAGGTCACAGACACAAAACGCAAGTAAACCCTCAATCGCGTCGCATTCCGACTATCGTCGAGTCACGACTTGTGACTTTAGCAAGTCAAAAACTATATGAAGTCTCTCAATAATGTTTTGGTCTTAATATGGTCTCTCAAACACATCTAGACCCTCTCGCAAACCAAGCATGCAGTCAACAAAGGAAGAAGTGCAAGTATAGCACGCAAACCGAGATAACGAAGGAGCGGGGCGTCACATGTATTGCCTTCATTTCGTCCCGAGAGAAGTTCGGTTGAGTTCTAGGCCTTGAATACAAGCCATAACCATGTTTAAACAAGCCTTATACATGTTCATAGATTGGTTGCATTTGGAAATAAGATGATCAACTTATTACTTCACAGATTCAGTCCGGTTTTTGGGCGAACTTCGGGAAAATTCTGGTACCAATCTACTAAAGAGAATTTTCTAAATATTTATTATGTTCTACCTACATATGTTAGTATACTCCCTGTAAAATATGGTATTTTTCCAAGGTGTATAAGTACCTCATTTAGGTCTTGACTTACGGCTGTGCCAGAATTCTGTTTTCGAAATCAGCTTACGTACTTGAACCTGTAGTAGCCATATTTTGATGAATATAAGTCCAAATTGAGTAATTTAAAAGGCTAAACTATATTTTAAATAGTCTAGTTTCATAAAAATCAATAATCACCTCATTTTGAGGTGTGAGTTATTTATGGTCCATTTTACAAGATTGACTGTCTGTTGTCCAGTTTTCTGCATTTGTGAGTTTTGAGTGGATTTGGCTAATGACTCTTGAACCCTTGCCCCTTGGCCGACCTTGATGACTTGAGGCCACCTTTGTTGACTTTTCTAACACCCTTTTAGACCCTTAGATCATGGCTTATCAAAGGCTAGCATGCCTTGGCCAATTAGAAGTCTCTTAAAGCCTTTCACTTGGATTAGGGACATAGTGGGAAGTATATAAACACAAATATTCAGCCTTCCAGCCATTTTTGTCTAACAAAACCAGAGAACCAGAAGCTTGAGCTCCAAATTCGTCCATGGAGGAGACCCTAGGTTGAAGGACCATTTCCCGGAGATCCGGTGGTCCGATTGTCGAACAGAGACCGCCAAATCGAAGCTCTTGATCATCTCTACAAGAATCCTCTCTTTAATCAACCTTTCCTCCATTAATCATAGGACTAAGGTGAGTGACAATTCCCTGAGATTTTCATGTTAAACAAAATAGCATGACCCCTTCATTATAGTTGTTTTAATGTTGATTGTGAACATCTTTTGTGAAGACACAACCTTCAATTCAACATATAAAATGTGAGTATGATTTTATGAAATCTCTATGAAGTTATGATTTTGACATTTATTAAATCATGAATGTTGTTTGTATTAAGCTTGGGAATAACTCTTGTGAAAGAATTCGGTTCAATTCAAGGTTTAACAAAATCACGAAACTAGGGTTTGAAACTTCGAGATTGTGTTTTAGGCTAGTTCGAGAACATGAGCGGCTTAGTTATCAAGTTCTAAATGAACGGAGAACTTAGGAAAAGGCAATGTGATACATATAGTATCAATACTCTTCTTGGTTTAGTTGTAGTAAAACTCACCGGAGTTGAATTTAGGGAGTTATGAACAATAACGACTCCACAATCAATCCCTACGACGAATGTAGTTTGTTAGACTAATGAATTAGCTTACGATACTTTGAGATGGATTGATGAGTATGCCTTGATGTATGTGTGCTTGTAAGACTCAATCGAGTTCTTATGTGGTTTGTGTGATTATGTTAAGTAAATGCATGATCGAGAGCATGTTATAGAATGATATATCTATTTGACATGATGAATTTAGTGCGTTAGACTAATGAATTAGCTTACGTGACTTTGGGATGGATTGAAGGGCATATTTGATATGTGTGCTTATAAGACTCAATCGAGTTCTTATGTGATTTATGTGATCGTGTGAAGTGAATGCATGATTGAGAGCATGTTGTAGAATAATGAATCTATTTGACATGTTGAATTCGCTCTTGTCGAATTCTTGTGTGATTCCTTAAGTGAGTAAACAACTACTTGTTCCTTATTTGAGATCTCATGACGAGTAAACATCTACTTGGCATTGCATTAGTCAGTGGCATATTTGATTGAGTCGTTGGTGTGACAATGCATCGCCGTCACGAGTTATGAGACTCGTGATAGTGATGGATTGTTATACCGGGTTTTTATCACACATGCCTCCACTTTGGCCACGGTGGGAAGTAGCACCTTTCTTTGTAACCAAGAGAGCACATTGGAAGGTCTAAGTACCAAGGAGAGAGCTTGGTACCCGAGTAGAGAACTTCGGTACTCGAGTAGAGAACTCGATACTTTGATACACTCATCACGGGTATCATTGGCACGAATGTTAACGCGTGTATTGCGGGAGCTACGTGGCGGCATCGGTTTCATACCCTATCCTCCTTATATGTGGTTTACCTTTATAGCACTTATGTGAAACAATGTGCTACCATGGATATGTGTTTTAAGTGTTTATTAAATGAGCGCTTTGATTGACTTGATATTAAAAATGATATCTTGATATGTATCTTTGCATGATGCCATGACATGCATAATTGTTAACTCACAAAGTCTTTATGACTTACCCCCTCCCTTTTCTGCTTTAGATCCGAGCCGTTCGGTACCGCTCGTTGAGGTGTTGCGGATTTGCGCTTGTCCGTGATCGCCGCGACGAGGTTGTGTTTTTAGATGTCCTTCGTTGAACTCTTTTGTAAGGGCGTTGGGATTAGCAAGTCATTTAGACTTTGCTTTGGGAATTTGGTTTTGTTGTATTTATGTCTATACTTGTGTTCTATTTTGAGTGCTTGGCGCATGTGCCGAGCCTTGTATAGATGTAGTATGGTTCACGTGATTTATCTTCCATTGGGCATTACTTTAGCTCTTATTTATTTATGTTGTTCTCGGGTATGTTGTAGCCGTCGAGGTATATCTGCATGAACTGTGTAGTTGGGTTCCGTAGTAAAGTCGCCGATGATTTGGTATAATTGTCTTAATTGTTATATCGGGTGTAAATAAAAGTTTTAAATTATTCCGCCTTTTGGTGCCGAGTCGCTTCATCTGAAATGTTGCGTCACGTCGTTTTCCAAAGCGAGTCTTTGCATGTATTGTTGTCCTATTTGGATGACTTGACTTGTGATTCCATCTCGGGGTGGGTCCGGGTCGTCACAACATTCCTCATTTGTCATCTCGAGACAAAGCTGGATCACGTCTACCGACTCAAGAAAGCTCTACTGAAGCAAGCTCCTAGAGCTTGGTATGAAACTCTATCCAAGTTCTTAATTGAACAAGGATTCGTGAGAGGAAGAATAGACACTACTTTATTCATCCTCAAGCACAAAGGCCATTCTCTTACGGTACAAATCTATGTGGGCGACATCATCTTTGGATCAACTAACCAAAGCTTGTGCAAAAGATTCGAGAAGGCGTCGATGCGAGCAAGTTCGAGATGAGCATGATGGGTGAACTTACCTATTTTCTAGGGCTGCAGATACAACAGACTTGCGGAATCTTCATCGACCAAACCAAATATGCAAAGGAACTAATCAAGAAGTTTGGTCTTGATTCACCAAAGGATTTGAAACTCCAATGTCTACCGACGCCATCTTGACAAAGATGAGAAGGGAAAGCAAGAGAACATGACCAAGTACCGAGGAATCATAGGTTCACTTCTTTACCTTCTTGCTAGTAGACGACATTATGTTTCTTTGTTTGTGTTTGTGCTAGATTTCGAGGCGGATCAAAGGAGTCACATTTGCTTTTTAAGCGTATCATCGAGATATGTTTCAAAAACAACAAATCTAGGCATCGGTATTCAAAATCCAACAACTTCAATCTAGTTGGATACTCGGATCTTATGCGACAAAGTGAGCGAGAAGAAGCACCAGGTGGGACTTGTCAATTTCTTGGAAAGCAGACTGTCTCATGGTCTTGCAAGAAACAAGGATCGTGGCAAACTCAACCAGAAGCGAAGCATAATACATTCTTTGCATTTGTTTGCTCTCAAGCTGCTATGGATGAAGCAACAACTAGTGGACTACAACATCAAGGCTGAAAGCCCAATCATGTGTGACAACACATCGGCTATCTCGGTCTCCAAAAATCGATGATGCATTCAAAGACAAAGCACATTGATATTCGTTATCACTTTCTCAAAGATCATGTGGAAAAAGGTAACATCGATGCGGAATATGTTCCAACTGAGCATCAATTGGCAGACATTCTCACAAAACCACTGGATGCCACCAGGTTTGCTTATTTAAGGAGAAATCTTGGTATGATTGATCCTAGTGCTTAAGGTTAATATTTTGTTAATGTTTCTTTCATACCAGTAGACTCAGTATTAGACTAATCGGAAGATGTAAGTTATCCTTCTGGGAGGAGACTTAAAGGTTAGTATTCTTACTTAGTCTATTTTTTGCTAAAGAGGTTTCTAAAGCAATAAAGGGGTCAAGGACAAAATTTGGTACTTAAGAAAATATCTTAAGTTCCGTTTTTTCTTTTTCACCTAAAATTCTCTCGCCTTTAAATAGTCCTTGAACCGTCATTTGCAAACTTTATGAAACCCTTTGAACAGAAATATTTCTCTCTCTCTCTCTCTCTCTCTGAGTAACTACTTTCTTCAAATTCAAGTTCTTCTTGTTTCTTCTTCTCATCATCAACAATGGTACGCTTCTTTCTTCTCTACTCGTAATTTTCTATGTACTGTTCTGCATTTCATTATCAACCTAAAATCGTTTTGGAATTCAAACGGTCATTTTTCGAGTTTGAACAGTGATTCGCCATTGTTATTCTTACAAACTTGAATACTAATAGTCGTTTTTATGTATATTCATTGTTTATTCTTATGAAAACTTCTGTTATGCATTTCTCGAGTGTGGTTTCTCTAAACACTCTAGGGTTTCAAGTTTTTGCTTCGAAAATTTCAATTATTTTAGAAAACTTTGAAATTCCTACTTGTTTAGATGTCTAGATGAAAAGCCCTAATTTTTTTTTTCTTTCAGGCAAGAACTTCAAAATCAAAGCACGACAAAGGCTTTGAACCAGCCCGACATTCCTCCCGGTTTGAATGTCAACCTTCGAGGATACCCCACCTATCCCGCCTCTCATTATTGTCGCTTTGGACCCGAAGCTATATATTCGGGCATGTGCATTGACCTTCGATCAATCAACTCTATAGCTGCCTGGCGTCAAAGCTTGCGAGGATATGGGCGCCTACGGGATTACGCCCCTCTTACGCCTCAACGACAAAAACTACGATATCTTCTGGCGTAAGAATTTTATCAAAGAATGGAGCTCATGAACAGGGGCGCTCTTCGGTGGGTGGATTCGAGGCCGTCCCATCTCTGTCATCGCTAAATCAATCTCCACCATCATCGGCGTGCATTACGGTGGAGCTCTTTCAGCAACCGTGGCTGAGGCTTTACATGCCTGGGAAGCCATGAGGGGAGTAGACACCCTCCGGGAGCCACAAGGGAAAATGCTCCGAAATTTGTTCCCTCTTGACGTCTACTGCACCAGCCATCTTCTAGACAAGGGGCTCCTATTCAAGAGTGGAGCTCATGACATGTTTACAGGCCAACAAATCAAACTGACCAGTGATGTATACCTTCAACTACGTCTCAACTGGGGGCTCATCATTTTCAACGAGCTAAAGCAGTGGGTGGAGAAAGCTAAGAACAACCCCACTTGCAAACGCCCCTTCGTCAGGCTGATCAATGCCCTTTTGAGGGATGATGCAATCATCAACTCTTCTTTGAAAGAAGATGAGTTGTTTACAGTGGCCAAGGACAAGCAACTCACAGCCTCGTTTTTCAGTAAATACACTGAATACGAGAACAAGCGCCATTTGAAAGGTCTACCGGTCTCTCTTGACAAAGTGGCCAAGCACGCACCTATCTTGGTCACCGCTTCAACATGGAAGCACATGAAGTGGCGGCGAGGACCTACAAAGGCCTGCAAAATTTGATGATCAAGTGGCCGCGGACCTCCATCTAAAGGCCAAAGGCTGGTGATGAGGCGAGCATTGCTAAGGTCCAAAATGGCGCCAAGGGCAAAGCCAAGAAAACAAGGCCGGAAGTGGCAACTCCAACTGAAGAGGAGCAGGCCAAATGGATCAGAAAGGAGATGAAGGAAGGCCAGAAGAAGAAGGCACCAGGCCAATCCAGCCATTCCTCTCCTCCATCTACCCAATCCTCTCAGCCACCTACCCAATCCAGCCAACCACCCTCACCATCTCCTGCCCCCACTCCCAAACCAAAACGAAGGAGACTTCGTAAAACCTTTGAAGACCAGCCACCGGCAGTCCCTCCAACCTCTACCGATGAAGCAGCTGAGTCTCCTATTCAGCCGCTGAGGAAGAAAAGGAGAGCTACCGGTCCCCAACCTTCTACCGCCAGCCAACCAACTACCTCTACCGACGCCCAACCAACTACCGACGCCCAAACCTTACCTATCAACCCTTCATCTATTCCTTCTAAGTCATCTACTCAGAGGAATTCACCACCTCCGGAGGAGTCTATCCCTCAGGAGGAGCCAGCCAGAACCCCATCTCCTCCACCTCCCTCACCTTTCAACTACTCACCTGACCCATCTACCCCTTCCCCACCTCACCAATCCCATCCAACTTCATCAACCACACCACAGCCATTAGACCCTGCTGCTGCCAAGTTCCTCTTCGAACTTTCGTCAGTAGCAGATCTCTTCATCCCTACTTCTCAACCTTCTCAACCTCCTCAACCTTCCCTTCAAAAACCAAAGTCCCTCTTCTACCCTGCCCCTTCTTTCTGGTTCTCTACCGAACCCATTCCCCAATCCTCCCATATCAGTGAAAATTCTGACACTGATATGGAACTGGATTCCCCACCAACACCACCTCCACCTTCCCCTATAACCATATCCTCTTCCACCAAAACCATACCAACCCAAGACTCATCCTCTTCCACCTCCAGAACTCCCCCTCTCCAACAGCCCTTCAGGCCTGCAGACTCTGCCTCTGCCGACACCATTCACATTGGCCAAGCATCTACTTCCCATCAGCCAGCCAATGATGAAGTTTTGTCCCTTTGGATGCCATCTACCGGCGGCTAGGCGAGCTCACAAGCATATCTACCGCTACGCAAAGTAGCCCTTCTTTGCTGCAGCCAAGGCCAATGACCGGACTGCCACTAATCTTCGACAATTTCAAGAGGATGTCTGGACTCGTTTTGGACAGATGCGGCACGACTTCACCGATGTCAAAATCAACATCGAAGCTCAACGGGATGAAGGTTGCCGTATCATAGGCTCCATTTTCTACGAGTTATTCCACGCCATCACTCTCCATCTCGGCCACGGTCGTCCTCCAATTCTGGAACTCAACAACCTCGCTCGCAACTCTGCTCACGATATAATGAATGCCAACCGTGATCGTGATCTGGCCATCACGGAGGAGAAGCAAATGAGGTCTATCAACAGAATGCTGATGGAAGAGAACAACCGTCTTCGTGAAGAACTGGACTACCGTTCTCGTTCCACCAGACCTCCGACTGATGCAGATGACGAATACCAACGCAGATTGGAAGAGCTAGAGCGAGAAAGAAGAGAAAAGGAGGCTGCAGACAAAGGCAAAGGGAAAAGACCTTGGTAGCTTATGTATCTTTTCTTCCCTTTCCTTTGTATTTATCTTATTTTTGAAAACTCTGTTGAATGTAAACATCTTGTTTATAAATACAGATGATTACTTGCTTTTTCAAAAATTATATTGTTTAAATTCTTGCTGCTTTATTGTTTATCTAAATTAGAATTTAAACATTCAGTTTAAATTTATTTAAGCTGCCGCTAATGTGTGTCTTTGTTCTTTGACTCTCTTATTCTTGTATGCACTTAGATTAGTCCCTTGCATTTGAGGTGTTATTCTGTTTAATAGAGGCATGTCTTCCGATTACTTAATATATAAAACTTTCTAAGACATGTTATTATCTATCAAATAGTTTGTTTTAAAGCCCTCATTTGTAGTAATGATGACCAGATATAAATAGGAGGAGATTGTTGATTCTTATGTTAAATTTATATTTGATCAGTACATTACATTAGTTTTATACTTCAGTGGCTAATCGGGCTGCGTATCGATTAGCGTGGCAACTGTGTATAGAACTTTGCCTTGTATAGTTTTTATAGGACTTTTCAGGTTCAGCGGAAGACCCCTTCTTTCCGACCTGCTCAAAGCTTAAGATCGGTAGACCTCGTGTCCAGCTGATCTGCTTCAACGTGTCCTCTCCAGCAAAAAGCTAACTGGATTAATTCAAACTTATTCCTATATATTGTTTGAATTAATCCAAGTCATTCCCTGACATGTCAAGCCACCGAAAGCAACTTTCCGAAAAGCAGGAAGACTTTTCGTCTGAGCGATGAAAGCGCGAAAAGCGGTATCTGCCCCTACTGCTACATCTCTCGATCGACACCAAATCGCCCACCTTTTTGAAGATCTCAGAAATGATTATCTGCTCTAGATAACTGGGAAGACGAAAATCCTTGACTGACAGCCCCATGCATTTAATGCATTTATGAATAGAGCTGTTGAAGTCTTCGTCCTCTCCAACGGATTCTTTTGAAATGCACCTGCTATAAATACTGCCATTGAAGACTGGAACAAAGAGACAATGCATGAATCAATCGAACACTTAAAGAATTTCTCTGAAACTTCATAACTCCATGTCTTTCATTTCTCTGTGCATTCAATAGATCCTAACGATCTAGAAGTCCTCGTCGACAACAAGAAGTCGCTCATCAACATTTATTGCTTTATTCTTCTTGTTGTTAACTTCCATTAACTATATACATCTAATTAAATATCTTGTATTTACAGATATTTAATTCCCTAGACCCAAACACAAGTCAATATTTTGTACACGATCCATTAGGGATATTCTTTGTAATTGATCTAAGTGGAAAACATAGTGCACAATTTAAATCCAAGGTTGACTGCCTTGGTGGTGGACGTAGCACTCATTATAGTGTGAACCATCCCAAAATACTTGTGTTATTCCATATTGTTTGTCTATTACTTGAACTGCTTAGTTTCATTGTTTATATTATCCATTCCAGCAGAACTTAAGTAATCTGTAAAAGGTCTACCGGTAGTCCTTATCGGCAGACCTGGAACAATTTTCTTGAAGGTCTTCCGCTACTTGATTCTTTTCATAGATTGCAAGTAACTTTCGAGGAACTTACTTAAAAGTTTTTAAAGTGTTAATAAGCTATTCAACCCCCCCCCTTCTAGCTTATTATTGTGCTCATTGGGACCCACATTAGGAGTAAGTTAAATGATTGCTCCTTACCCATATCAATGTGGATGCATGCGTTAAACACCGCTGTGTATCTCCTCAATAGGGTTCCTAGTAAAGTTGTCCCTAAAACACCTTATGAGTTATGGACAGGTAGGAAACCCAGTTTGAGGCATCTTCATGTTTGGGGTTGCCCAGCGAAAGTAAGAGTATATAATCCACATGAAAAGAAACTTGATGCTATGACAGTCGGTGGATATTTTATTAGCTATCCTGGAAAGTCTAAGGGGTATAGGTTCTAATGTCCTAACCATAGTACAAGAATTATTGAGTCAAGAAATTCTCGGTTCATAGAAAATGACTCAATCAGTGGGAGTGGGAAACCACGTGAAATTGACATTCAGGAAATTCAGGTAAAAATGTCATTACCTGATATTCCTGCTGAAGTTGTTGTTCCAATTGTTGTATCATAGTCAAACAACATACCAGAACAACAAATTAATGTTCAAAACCCACAAAATGAGAATATTATAGATGAACCAGTAACAGCTGAGTAAGATATTAATGAACCACAACAGGAAGTAGCTTTAACACGGTCTGTAAGGCAGAAAAGATCAGCTATGTGGTGTATAATCTTGAGCGTGAATGCGACTTGAGCATTAATAAGGATCCAGTCTCATTTAGTCAAGCGGTGAATAGTAACAATTCAGAAAAGTGGATCAATGCCATGAAAGAAGAAATTAAGTCGATGTATGACAATGAGGTTTGAGACTTAGTAGAGTTACCTGAAGGTTCTAAAAGTGTCGGTTGTAAATGGGTCTTTAAGACCAAACATGACTCAAAAGGTAACATCAAAAGGTATAAGGCCAGACTTGTAGCTAAGGGTTATACACAGAAGGACGGAATTGACTATAAAGAGACCTTCTCCCCATTATCAAAGAAGGACTCTTTAAGAATTGTTTTGGCTTTGGTAGCTCATTATGACTTAGAGCTTTACCAATTGGATGTTAAAATTGCTTTTCTAAATGGTGAGTTGGAAGAGGAAGTTTATATAGACCAACTAGAAGGGTTTGTGACAACAGGAAAAGAAATTTTAGTGTGTAAATTAAAGAAGTCAATATATGGACTGAAACAGGCCTCCCGTCAATGGTATCTGAAATTCAATAATACCATTACATCTTATATATGGCTTCACGGAGAACACCGTTGATCAGTGTATCTACATGAAGGTTAGTGGGAGCAAGTTCATATTATTGGTCTTGTATGTCGATGACATATTACTTGCTGCAAATGATATTGGAATGTTATATAGCATAAAGGAATTTCCCTCTAAGAACTTTGAAATGAAAGATTTAGGTGAGGCATCCTATGTGATAGGAATAGAAATATTCTGTGACAGGTCACATGGATTATTAGGATTGTTTTAAAAGACCTATATTGATAAAGTTCTAGAGAGATTCAAAATGGAGAATTGTTCGGTTGGGATAGTTCCAATACAAAAAGGGGACAAGTTCAGTCTAATGCAATGTCCCAAGAATGATTAGGAACGGAATGAAATGAACTCTATTCCGTATGCTTCAGTGGTTGGGAGCTTAATGTATGCACAGACTTGTACTCGACCTGATATCAGCTTTGCTGTTGGAATGCTGTGTTGATATCAAAGTAATCCCATAATAGACCACTGGAAGGCCGCAAAGAAAGTTCTTCGGTACTTACAAGGCACCAAAGATCACATGCTCACATACAGGAGGTCTGATCACCTCGATGTAATCGGTTATTCATATTAAGATTATGTTGGATGTGTTGACTCTAAAAAGTCAACATGTGGCTATTTGTTCCTTCAAGCTGAAGGAGCAGTCTCATGGAAGAGTGGAAAGCAGTTTGTCATTGCTACGTCCACTATGGAAGCTAAATTTGTGGCATGCTTTGAGGCCACGGTTCATGGATTGTGGTTGCGGAATTTTATCTCAGGGTTTGGAATTGTTGACAACATAGTTAAGCTGCTGAGAATTTATTGTGATAACTTCGCAGCTGTTTTCTTCTCAAAGAACGACAAGTACTCTAAAGGTGCTAAATATATGGAATTAAAGTACTCGGTTGTTAAAGAAGAAGTGAAGAAATAAAGAATGCCTATAGAGCATATTAGCACCGACATGATGATAGCAGATCTATTAACAAAAGGATTACCACCTAAGACATTTCATAGTCATGTCGATAGGATGGGTATCACGGAAAAGTCCTTGTTAACATAATGGGCATGTATGTGTATATATACATAACAACTGTTTTGCTCTTTAGGTTATGACACTCTGAGCTCATGTATGTGTTTTATGTTTTTGCTTATTTACATTGTACGGTTTATTGTAAGAAAGGATTTAGTCTTCTTTGAAGACAATAAGGTTAAGGCTTATGTTTTTACTTCATTAAAGTTAAAGTTAAGTTGAATTGATTTGTAATACTTTAAAGGGAACATATCGATTAAATGATGTGTAACCGACATGATCCGATTAGTTTGATTTAATTAAAAGAAAGACAAATTGACATTAAAGTTGATTTAACGTTGTATACACTTAAAGTTATTGAATTTTCAAATCGTCATATGGGTCAAGTGGGAGAATGTTGGATTTATTTCGTAATGTGACACATATGAATTAATGGTAAATAAAATTTTAACAATAAAGTGTCCCACTATGATGGTTAAGTGAGAATAAGAGTATGTTAAAGCTTGAGAATTTTAAAGTTCTACTCCCTCTTCCTATGCCTTTAAAAGTTCTACATAGTATATACATAATAATGAACACATATGTATATATACTCCCTTTAGAGATAAACATCATTGATCAAAGTCAATGATGTTTATCAATGTCATCATTTCTTCCAGGTGGTGGCACATGAAGAGATAAGTACTTGGTTTTCTTCCAAGTGAAGAAACCAATTACAAGTGCTCTCTCCCTATATGTAATGGGCTCCTTTGAGGCAACAAAGTGCAGAGAGATTAAGGAAGAAAAGAAAGACTAAAGTTTTTTTTTCCACACAAACAAGCTGGAATATTTTCTAGGAAGTTTCGTAGCCATTCGGATTCCTCCGTTGTTTTATCTAAAGCGATAAATTCTGATTCCATTGTAGACCTTGCAATGCAAGTATGTTTGGAAGATTTCCATACGATAGCACCACCACCAAGTGTAAATACAAATCCACTTGTGGATTCTGAGTCGTTAGTATCGGATATCCATTTGGCATTACTGTAACCTTCTATTACCTCTGGATACCTTGAATAGTGCAACCCATAGTCTTTAGTGTATCGTAGATACCTAAGGACTCTTACAATAGCCTTCCAGTGATCATGTCCTTGATTACTATTAAATCTGCTCAATCGATTAACTATTTGAGCAATATTTGGTCGTGTACAATTCGTGAGATACATAAGACTTCCAATAACACGAGAGTATTCAATTTGAGATACACCTTCGTATAGGTTCTTTTTGAGATGAAAGTTTGGGTCTATTGGAGTTTTTGCAATACTATCATAACCATTACTAAATTTTTCTAGTAATTTCTCAATGTAATGAGATTGTGATAGTATGATCTCCTCGGATGTTCTAGATATTTTAATACCTAGGATGACATCAGCTACCCCAAGATCTTTCATGTCGAACTTGTTGGCCAACATTTTCTTGGTGTCCTTGATCATGTTAGTATTACTGCCAATGATGAGCATATCATCCACGTAGAGGCAGATAATTACGTAATCATGTTGTGTATTTTTGGTGTACACACATTTGTCACATTCGTTGATCTTGAACTCATTTGCAAGTACTACATCATCAAAGTGTTTATGCCATTGTTTTGGTGCTTACTTTAAACCATACAATGATTTGACCAATCAACATACTTTTTTTTCATTGCCTGGAGCTATGAACCCTTCTGGTTGATTCATATAAATTTCTTCTTCGAGTTCCCCATTTAGGAAAGCGGTCTTAACATCCATTTGATGTATTTCAAGAACATGCAAAGCTGCAAATGCAATTATTAGTCGAATCGACGTAATTCGAGTTACATGGGCATAAGTGTCAAAATGATCAACACCTTCTTTTTGATTGAACCCTTTTGCAACCAGCCATGCTTTATACTTATCAATGGAACCATCGGGTTTTAAGGTTTTAGTTATTTTAGCTCGTTTTCTCCTTCTAGGTTCATCATCCTATTCATCTTGACGATCCTCTTGGATGATGTCCATGGGGACAATGTCCGTAGGGGCCTCGTTCTCATCTTCGCTTGTGTTCCAAGGAAAAGAGTGTTTTCAATTAGTATTATTTTTAATGGAAATATGCTTTCAAAAAATGTGACATTTCTTGATTCCATGATTGCATTTACTTCAATATTTGGATTTTCAGACTTCTGCATATCCTATGAAGATACAATCGACGGTTTTGGACCGATTTTTACCTTTTTAGGTAATGGTAGTGCTACTTTGGCCAGGCACCCCCACACTTTGATGAATTTGTAGAAAGGTTTTCGACCATTCCATAATTTATAAGGAGTTTGCTCCACTTTCTTGTGTGGTAGCTTATTGAGCAAGTAATTTGCTGTGAGCAATGCCTCCCCCCATATTTCGTCGGGTAGGCCAGATTGAATTAGTAATAAAATTCATCGTTTCTTTAAGTGTACGATTTTTCCTTTCAGTAATCCCATTGGATTGTGGAGTATAAGGAGGAGTAACTTGATGAATTATTTCATGTGCTGCACAAAAGTCCTTAAAAGGATAAACGTACTCACCTCCTCGATCAGATTTAAGAATCTTTAACTTTTTCTCAAGTTGATTCTCGACTTCGTTCTTGTACATTTTAAATGCCTCGAACGCTTTATCTTTGCTGTTTAACAAGTATAGATGACAATAGCGTGTACTATCATCAATAAAGGTGATGAAGTAATTTTTCCTGCCACATGACTCTATGGATTTAAGTTCACATACGTCGTTATGAACTAGATACAATGGTCTAGTGTCACGTTGCACCGTTTGAAAGGAGGTTCTTGTTTGTTTGGCCTCAATTCATATTTGACAGTTTTCCTTAGTATTTATGCGTGCTTTAGGAATTAATTCCATTTGCATTAGTTTTCGTATAGCTTCATGGTTAAAATGACCTAATCTAAGGTGCCAAATATTAGAGTGCTCAAGCAAGTAAGAAGAAGAAGCAGTTGATGTATTATTAATAATACTATTGTTGGGTGGGGTTACTACCATTACATTGCATTTGAACAAGCCCTCATTGAGGTAACCCTTACTAATACAAACTTGACGAACTCAAAGACCAACTTAAATCCATGCTTTTATTAAAAAAGAAACAGAAATTAGGTTTTTCCTAATATCTGGGACATGGAAGACATTGGTAAGCACCAAATCCCTCATCTTCAAAGTAGCCTTCCCTTTGCCTTCCATGCCAGAGGTGGAGGAGTTGCCCATAAATAGCTTCTCACCGGTTGTAAGACCCCGAACCTTCTTGTATTTGACTTTCTCGTGTTGCATGATTTGTTGTTAATGCATTGAGTGTTCGTCTTAGCATGTTAGTACTTAACTAGGTCTCATTGGAGTCATAGTACCTTGCATATATGACTTATAATGTTCATCTTGATCATAGTATGCTTGGTTGAAAGTTTAGAAGTTTTGTTGTTTCGTTTGAGTCTTAGGGTTTCTCGTGTTTGCCTTCGTTTCATGTATTGTTTGTGATTTCAACTTGCGAGAAGTTCATTTAAGTTCTAGACCAAGTGTACTAGTATTTCTCATGCTTGCACAATCAATGTTCATAGATTTGTTGCATTTGGAAATAAGATGACCAACATATCACTTCACAGATTCAGTCTTGTTTTTGGGCGAACTTCGGGAAAATTATGGTACCAATATACTAAAGAGAATTTTTTAAAACTTTAGTATGTTTTACCTACATATGTTAAAGGTGTATAAGTACCTCATTTAGGTCTTGACTTACGGCTGTGCCAGAATTATGTTTTCAGGAAATCAGCTTCTGTACTTGAAGTTATAGTAGCCATATTTTGATGAATATAAGTCCAAATTGAGTAATTTAAAATTCTAAAATATATTTTAATGAGTCTAGTTTCATAAAAATCAATAATCACCTCATTTTGAGGTGTGAGCTATTTATGGTCGATTTTACAAGATTGACAGTCTGTTTTCCAGATTTTGGGTTTTTGACTTGTTTTGGTTGAAGACCCCCTTGCCCCTTGTCCAAAGTCCGACCATTTCAGCCTAGAACACCATTTTTGACTTTAGTCAAACCCTTGTTAGACCCTTGTATCATCCCTTATCAAAGGCCATCCTCCCTTAGCCAATGAGAAGCCAAATAACCTCCTTCACATGGATTGGGGTTTTGTTGGCAAGTATATAAACAAAATTTCAGCCCTTCCAGCCATTGTTGATCAACAAGAACCAGAGAATCAGAGCTTCATCCACCATTTTCGTCCATGGAGGTCACCCTAACTTGAGAGATCATTTCCCGGAGTTCCGGTGGTTCGATCGGCGATCCGAGACCGCCAAATCGAAGGCCTCGATCTCCTCTACAACAATCCTTGCTTTGATCATCCTTTCCTCCATTAATCTTAGGACTAAGGTATGTTGACAATTCCATGAGATTTTCATGTTCAATAAAATGACATGACCCCTTCATTATAGTTGCTCTATTGATGATTATGAACATCTTTTGTGAAGACAAATCCTCCAATTCAACCTAAGAAATATGAGTAGGATTTTATGAATTCTTATTGAAGTTGTGATTTTGACTTTATGCAAATCATGAATGTTGTTTATAATGAGCTTAGGAACAACTCTTGTGAAAGATTATGTTTCAATTCAAGGTTTTACAAAATCTCCGATTCTAGGGTTTGAAACTCGGGATTGTGTTTAAGCCTAGTTTAAGATCACGAACGGCCTAGTTATCGAGTTCTAAATGAAAGGAGAACTTAGGAAAGGGCAATGTGATGCATATAGTATCAATGCTATATTTGGTTGAATTTTAGTAAAACTCACCGGAGTTGAGATTAGGGAGTTATTGAACAATACCGACCCCACATTCAATCCCTACGACGTTTGTAGTGCGTTAGACTAATATATTAGCTTATGTGACTTTGGGATGGATTGAAGGGCATGTTTGATATGAGTGATTATAAGACTCAATCGAGTTCTTATGTGGTTTATGTGATTGTGTGAAGCAAATGCACAATTGAAAGCATGTTGTAGAATGATGTATCTACTTGACAGGTTGAATTCGCTCTTGTCGAATTCCTACTTGATTCTTTAATGAGTAAAAACACCTACTTGTTGAATAATGAATTTGAGGACTATTCTATAAGAAGATTTGGATTGGGGCTTTCTTAGTACTCTATACATGGAATCTACTTGTATAAGTCGCTAGGATGACCATGTTGTTTTCTAAGACTCAACGGTATAGTTTGACCTTACGGGTTATTACCGCTCTAGTGTTGCTTAAGTCTTGGACTACCATCGACTTTTGTGTTATTGAATGAGTTACTACTCTAGGAAGAGTTTAGTAAATGGCTTCATGATCCGAGACTAACGGAGTAGTCTTGGATAGTACTTAATCGACTGATGGTTAAGTTGTGACTCTGTTGAATTTCATAGGTGAATATGGAATACTGTGTATATTTTATATTATGACTAAATGCATGATTTCCTACCTTGTCAAGAATTAATTCTTCTATGTGTTTCTATGATATGACTTTTGAGCATATTGAATGTGTTTGCCTTCGTGCCTGAGCTGTTCTTCGGTTAATGAATTGTGGTGAACTTGGATTCTACTATTAAGTGGAATTATGAATGAAAAATTGAACTAAGCTTGATTTCACAATAATCAACTTAGGCTTCCCTTATATAATTGACTTGGGACTTTGAACTAAGATTCCTAAATGGAACGAGAACCTGGATATGCCTCAAACGAGAACATAGAAAAGAGTTTTGGAACGCATATAGTGTTCAAACTCTATTTGGTTGGAATTGTAGTAAAGACTCAACGGAGTCGAGTTAAGGAACAATTGAACCTTACGAGGATCGTGGTGAGATCCTATGATAATTATATTCCATTTGACTAGATTACTAGCTTTTGGGACTTGAATCGAATAGAGTGAACAACTTGACACTTATGATTTAGAGACTCAAATGAGCTCCTATTGTGGTTTTGTGATTATTGTAACAATGTGCATAATCGTATGAGTTTAGTAGATCATTATATCTACTTGAGAATTAGCAAGTAAACATCTACTTGTGCATTGCATATAAGTCCAGCTGGCATTACTTGAGTTTTCATGATGATGGTGGGACGATGCATTGTCTTCACGAATTATGGGATTCGTGATTGTAATGTATCGCCGTACCGGATTCGGGTTTCACACACACCTCCACTGCTAGCTACAGTGGGGAAGTAGCCCCCTTTGTCGTAACCAATTGAGCACATTGGCTAGTGCTATTTTCCCGAGTAGAGAACTCGGACCGAGAAAGAGAGCTCGGTACTTTGATACCGAACACGGTATCACCGGCACGATATGATTAACGGTTGTGATTGCGTGAGCAATACGACGAAAGTGATTTGGTATCTTCTCTATCCTTTATGTGGCTTACTATGGGCACTTATGTGATAACAAAGTGTTAGTTGAACATGAGATCTTATTGACCATGTTTGTATTGGCTGATGATAAATGAGAGATTTGATATGTATATATAGAGATATGCATACTTGTATTTGAGATATATATGAAAGACTTGATGTGTATATATATAGATATGCACACTTATGCATGATGATTTTATGGGAGATTTGATATGTATATTTAGAGATATACATACCGATATAGGTGTATATATATAAACATGCACCCTTACACGTTACACGTGTGTGAATAGCTTGATTCATATATATAATGATATGTATACTTGCATATGATGTTTTGTGGGAACTACCTTCTAATTCATTTGATTTGTGTGTGAACAGGGAATTACACCCTGGTTCATTTGGACGGTTTAGTAAATAAGAAGGAGTGGATATCTTGTGGAGTATCGAAACGATACGACACCTCTTCACGGGTTTTTCTGTCATATATAAAATGACACCCTGGTTATGTTTATGTTACATAATTATATGTTGCATATATATTGTAGTAGCGCATCGGGTCATTATGACTCATCTCGCACTTGTTTTTAGTTGCAAGAATCGATAGTGCACCGAGGTCGAGTAGATCGTGATCAGCGCAATGGTCGATAGATCGAGGTTAGATCGTGTGGTTTGTGCTTGTAGCAGGCTTTCTCGAGTAGCGACTTGTGGAGTCTTGTTCCTTTTAGCATTGTCATTGATTTCATGTACTTTGCTATTATTGTGAGATCGACATTTTGTAAAGTTATTTAGACTTTACAGTTGGGTAGAATACTTGGGTATTTGTATTGGTTATTTCTTGGGCCGACGTGTTGTGTCGTGCCCTGTTTGTGGTTTTAGTATTTATTCCAGTTGTCTCCCGGGCATGCAGTAGCTTTGAGAAATTTCTTTATTTTAATTTTTATAGTTGTTGGTTGACCCTGGTATGCTTTAGTCGTTGGGTATTTGTTATATCAGGTTGGTTCTTTGTTGAAACGCCGGCCTGGAGTGTCGATGGTTTGATTAGCGTCTGCAATGTTGCGGCACGCGAGTTTTGTTTTTCCTCCTTTGAGAGATAATGTCTCTCTTGGTTTCATTGTCGTTGGTTTTGAGCTTCATAGCTTGGGACTTCTTTCTTACATTGCTTCCGTTGATTCGATTTTTGAAATACCGTATTTTAGTGCAGCGTTATGTTCATGTTTAGAGCGAGTTTGCTCGACTGTTTGACTAGCACTACTATTTATCAAGTGTTTGTCCTCTTATTAAGTTAGTTCCAGCGGCACGACCTTGGGATTTCGTGTTGGAATCCGGGTCGGGTCGTTACAGTTGATATCAGAGCTTATGTTAGCTATAAGCCAGGATAGGTTCCATGGCCTAGTTTGGGTTTGGGTTTTCGTCGAGTATTTACCGTCGAGTGTTGTTTATAATGCCTTATTGGCATATTCTTTGGTACAAGTACACGACTTGGAGTACTAAGTTCGTTTGGTCTAGATTGCCGTGAGTGAAGGTTTGTGTCTAGGAGTATTATATTTCTCCTTTATTGCTTACGAGTTGCAGTTATACCAAGAGTAGGTGCTGCATTTCAGTAGGGCTGTTGTTCCTTGTTCCATTTTTAGGAATCGGAGAAGCTAGATTGTCGGTCCCAAGGGTGATCGTCGTGTTAATCATTATGGCGAAAGTTCGTTGTAATACGTTTCGAGAGCGGAGTGGTTAAACCTCCCATGGTACCTATTAGTATTTCATAGATTACTATACATGTGTAGATAGTTAGGGTAGTAATTAACCACCAGTTCTTGTATTACTTGTGTTGGGAATTTGAGAACTCTTTCCCGATGGTTGTGTTTGGGTATTTGGGGGACTACCTTGATCAAGGTGAAATTTCCTTATGATATGTTGGAACTTGGAGATTGACCAGTTGGTGATCACGTGATGATTGGTTGGATTGTTTGTCGACCCGTATACGGTTTGACTTATAAGGATTGGCCGTATACTAGTTAGTAAGAATATGCTACCTAGTGACTCGTGAAATGTTGTATTGTGTCTTTATTAGTCTAATACATTGATAGTGTACTAGCCTTGTATAATGTGTTTTATCTACCATTGATAGGTAGTTAATAGTATGAATATTCCATAATTTGGTTTACATACATAGTAAATTAACATACTATGTTGCATGATGTTGATTCCATGCCTATATGTGCTTATGATTTGTATTCTTGAGACCGATATAAAGGATGCTTTTATGTGATTCACGAACACCCCACATCCTTTACGATGAAAGCTTTTGAAGTCACTTCAGAGGGCCCCTGACTTGATTATCAAGAGGTCTTCGTCGGAGAACTAGAATGGTATAATATGAGATAGGAATTGACTGAACCCGTTACCAAACGGAATGTAATTGAAAATGGTATCTTGTTTTGCTTGTGCAAATATGTGCAACTAGTATATGGAGATCATGCTATGAATGAAATGAACTTGTGACTTGATCGAATAAGTTACACTGTGTTGAATGTCTTCCTTGTTGGGTGAATATGTGGTCTATAATGATGATTGACTACTTGATTATAGTGCAAGGGCGTTAGACCCTAGAGATTTGCGTGGTGACCAAAAAATTCTTGGTTGGGAAGTTAGTTAGTTCGGTGCAATTATTGGACATGCATGAATTACTTGATTAGTTGATAGAGAGGCATTTAAACCTTGATATCCACGTTTGTTGGAACTTTGTAAGCTTTGCTAATGTCTTTGAACTCCGTCAAGAGTCAAGATGACTCGATTTTGGAATTTATTGGAGTTGAGATTTGAGTATTTCTCCCCCTCGTGTTTTGAGGCATACCTAGACGGTTACCTCGACTTCATGTGTAGGCCAGAGTATTGAACTTTTGGTTGTTGTCGAGTTTTGAATTCGAGGACGAATTCTTTTAAGGTGGTGAGGATGTAAGACCCCGAACCTTCGTGTATTTGACTTTCTCGTGTTGCATGTTTTGTTGTTAATGCGTTGAGTGTTCGTCTTAGCATGATAGTACTTAACTAGGTCTCATTGGAGTCTTACTACCTGGGACCTCACACACCCCTCCATTGTTGGCCGCAATGGGGAAGTAGCCCCTTTGCTATAACAATACGTGCGTCACAGGCTGCTATTAGCCGGCGGAGTTCGGTATATCGATGTGAAGTCACGAACATCGTAGTCACGATATTGGGTTAACATTGTTTTTCTTGCAGGAGCTACGTAGCGGCCGGGCCCATAACATATCCTATTGTGATGTTTAATACTCGCACTTATGTGAATAACGTGCTATGTGCAAATTTGTGATCATTGAGGGTTGGACCCATGTTGTGATCATTTGAGGGTTGGACCCATGGTTTTATTATTGAGGGCTGGGCCCATATTCTGGTTGTACATGATTACTGTTAGTGCATTATTATTATGATGCCACAATTGTATTTATATTGGTGCATTATGCCATGCCATGCCATGCTATGTCATACAGTTGCATTTAGTAGCTTACTGGGTCATTATGACTCATTTCGTGTGTTTGTTTTCCTTAGTTTGTGCAGTGAGCTCGTTAGTACGCTTGGCGGCTTCGGATAGTGATTTTTAGCATGTGGTCTTCTGGGCTTAAGCCTGGAGATTTTATTATTATTGTTATTATGTATTTGTGAGACACGAATGTAAAGTTATGTAGATTTTACTTGGGTAGATTATGTTAGTATTTTATTATCGTTTTATTTTGGGAGCCAACTTGTTTGGTCGAGCTGTTGTATTTATTTAGAAGTTATTTTATCGTCTTCCTGAGCAAGGTTTTAGCTCGCGTATTCTGGTATTGTGTTATGGTTATTTCTATCACCGACGACATTAGTCGAGTGACTTGGGTTTAGTTGTTAGTATTTAAATCTCTTATTCTGTAGTTGATTTGTCCCTCCGGCATGTTATAGCCGTTGAGTGGTTGTTTATCAGGTTGGGATCTTGTTGCTTTACCGGCCTTTGGTTGCTGATGGTTTGTTGCCCGTGCGCAATGTTGCGTCACGCGCGTCGTAGATTTGTCGAGAGATAGTTGTCTCTCAACCTCGTGTTCCTTGGTTTAGGATTTAAAGGCTTAGATTTTAGTTTTTGGTTGTTCCGTTTGCCGTTATGGCGTTACAATCCTGTTTGAGCTTGTTGGCTCAACTCTTGACTCGCACCATTATGTTTAGCAGGTGCTTGTCCTTCTTTTAGCTTGTCTTGACGGCACGACCTTGGGATTTCGCATTGGAGTCTAGGTCGGGTCGTTACACTTGGTATCAGAGCTATAGGTAAGCTATTTCGCCAGGATAGGTTCCTTGGCCTAGTTGGGTTGGGTTTATTGTTGAGATATTAACGCTGAGTGTTCTTTGTAGGCGTATTATGTCAGGAACTTGGTGTGGAGCTAGTTCTAGTATACCTTGTTCGAGTACAGCTTGTGGTGACGGAAGAGAAGAGAACGTTAGTGAGCCGTGTGTGACTCCTCAACCGATGATTGGACTTGAAATCAATTTCACCGTTCTTGAGAAATTTTTGAAGTTGAAACCGGAAAGTTTTGATGGAGAGCCAGATGCTGCTAAGGCGGAGCGTTGGCTAGAAAGCATGGAGAAGATCTTTGCAGTTTTGGGTTGCACATCAGAAGAGATGGTGACCTTAGCGGTGTTTAGATTAGATGGTATGGCCGAGCATTGGTGGCTTGAATTACGAGATCATTGGAGACAGCATGGAGTGCCTCGAGTGTGGGAGAACTTTGTCATGGAGTTTATGGTACGGTTTATTCCGGCAGTAATTCGAGAAAGAAGGGAGATGGAATTCCTAGCATTAGAACGAGGAGATATGACCGTGGCTCAGTATTCAACAAAGTTTGCAGAGTTGGCTCGTTACTGTAGTTACTTAGTACCAGATGAGGCCAGGAAGACCGAGAGGTTTGTGAAAGGCCTGAGGATGAAATATCGTAGGCAACTTATTCCATTACAGCTTACGGATTACCAAGCGGCTGTGGATCGTGCGTATGCGATGGAGTTGGATATCGACGATCATGCTCAAGAGAGAACCTCGGAGACTATTAGGAGTGATATTTCTACCTCTAGACGGAGACGACGAGGTGGCGAGTTGATATGTAACTTTTGTAAGAGAACATGACACGCTGAGAATAGGTGCTGGGGTAGATCGGGAAAATTATTTGCTTGTGGCGGCGATCATGTTCGTAAAGATTGCCCAAGGATGAGAGTTAGTCAGTCTGGGAGTACTAGTCAAAAATCCAGTGGCTCCAAGAGAGATGGTGATGGTCGGCCTAGAGTTTGAGGCAGTGTGCGCGTGGCGGTTGGCCATTGCGAAGTTTTGAGACCTATCCGAAATAGGAAGGTACATTCTTGTATATATGTATATATTATACCGTTGCTACTATTACCGTTATTATGAGTACGCGCTTTAATCGGTAGCTCATGTGCATTCATACATACATTATATGGTGTATTGTGTAATATTGGTTATTTGCTCGATCGGGAATAATACCCCAATGTGAGATCGATATATGATATGGCTGTTTTGTGAATTACCGGTAGGTAATCGCACGTGGTGTATGGATTCTTGTTTAGTCTATATATGTATAAGACTATGCTATATATAGAGTTGTGGTTTTGTGTGGTTATATACAAAGGCCATAGTATGTATATATATGAAGCATGGATTGTATGATGATACTTATTGGTTTGGAATGATACTTGTATATTCTACGGAAATATGTTTAATATGATGAATAATATAATACTATATTATTGTTAGTGGTTACTATGCGAGTAGGATATACACTCGATTAGTGCGAAGGTTAAGTGCTGCAATTTATCGATTGATTTCGGCTGCACGGGAGAGATTGACGCTTCACCGTGAGTATGGAGACGTTAACGTTGGGATAGGATGCTTAGAGTGTGTGTTGGTTGTAGACTTGGTCTAGAACCTAAGAAAGGATAGTCTTGCATAGTGTAAACGTTACGGGTATTAGTAGCCTTGTCGACTCATTGTGATTCCTAGGAAGTTATCTTGGTTGAGTGTACTAGGTACACGAGTTTTGTGGTAGATATGATTGTTGTTTGCTAAGGTAATAGACCTTGTTACTTGGCTTGATTTTTATTCAATTATGTGCATTAGTTGTAGGAAACACCAACTTGATGCATTTACATTGTAGTATGTTAAATTCTCATTTCATAATTATTATCTCCTGTTCATTCATTTCATTAGCATAGGAGATTGTTTGAAGGATGCTTAAAACTTTTATTCATGAACCTTTGCATCCTTACGACGGAAACTTTTGAAGCTAATTCAGTAGGTACCCTGAATTGGTGACCAAAAGGCATTCGTCGTTGGACTAGGATTGGTATGAATTAAGTTAGAAATTGACCATACCCATTACCAATTGGAATGAACAGAAATGGAATGAATTTTCAAAACATTTCATTAATGTGCTCTTATGTGTTGTTACCCGCGATGGGGAAATTGCGAGTGTGATTTACATGGTTTGAAATGCTGATTGGATTATCTTTAATTTGTTTGCGAATTGCTCCATAGGCAATTATTATTTCTTTAACTTAGAATCTCTTGTGCTTGAATTTCATGTTGTGCCCCGAGACAAATAGTTTCGGTTGTTGGATGTTGAAGTGCCCTTGAATGTGTTTTTCATGTTGAAATTTGGGGTTTTGCTTACATGACTGGCATAGTGTCGTTCGTATGGGTATTCGTGACTCAAGTATGGGTCATAGTATTTTCAACCGTAAGTGTTTGATGTTGTTGTGTCTATTGAGAGTTCGTAGACTTTTGAATTTGGATTATTATAGTTCGACCTTCGTGTACTTGGTTTAGCATGTGGTGGTAGACTCGGAGGTTCGAGTCTAGGTTGGTGGTTTTGAGACCAAGTGTTCACCTGGGATTAAGAGACACCGTAATCGTTGTCTCGATGTATTGTGGTTGAGTGCGGACCTAAAGTTGGTTTGTATCAAGATTTAGAATTCGGGACGAATTCTTTTTAAGGTGGAGAGAGTGTAACACCCCGTTCCTTGGTTAGCTCGGTTTACGTGCCATACTTGCACTTCTTCCTTTGTCGACTGTATGTTTGGTTTGCGAGAGGGTCTAGATGTGTATAAGAGACCACATTAAGACCAAAACACTATTAAGAGATGTCATATAGTTGTTGACTTGCTAAAGTCACAAGTCGTGACTCGACGATAGTCGGAATGCGACGCGATTGAGAGTTTGCTTGCGTTTTGCATTCGAGACCTCGGTTTGATCCTAGACCTCTACAAAATGATTGATTAACATGTTTAGATGTATTAGACTTCAAGTTGGAGGTGTTCCTTAAGTCTATCGATGATTTGGAAGCTTTGGAGATAGCAGTCGTCTCGATCACGTAGTTCGAGGATTGAGTCGCGTAATTGATCATCTCTCCTTTGGAGTTCTTATTTCCCTAGTTGTTATTCAACTTTCTAGGAGTATTCAAGCTTCTTCATTAGCCCTTAGACTTGCCTTAAAAGTCTCCTTTCATTGCTCGTTCAATTGCGAGTTCATTCGTCATTTCGGTTGCACGTTGTTGCACCTCTTCCCGGTTTCGCTCCGAGTTGTTTCGGGGGTTGTTTGTGATTGTTCTATGGGATTTCTAGACCTACTTTGGGTGAGGTTTGAACCTTGTTAGGTTTGGTTATGTGTTTGAGGTCATTTGGGGTTGAATTCTAAGTTATTTTTGGTCTGGGAGGCTTGCGGTCGCAAGGGGGAAAGACCTTGCCCCCGCAAGGTCATCAGAATTTGTGCATGGAGAGGGCTGGAGAGCTTGCGGTCGCAAGCTCTAGGGGACCTTGCGATCGCAAGGTGCCCCGACCCTGTTTTGTGTTTTGACGAGAAATGTCTATCCTACCCTCATCAAACCCCCTCTAAACCCTTCCTAACCTCCCATACTTAGCCCTAAACATGTCCTAACATTAGTTGGAAGTTAATTAAGGTTAGATTAGTGAGTGATTACTCCTAATCTCTACTAATTATACAAGGAAATGACTATTGTGCCCTCTTTATTTTTGGGGGTATAAATACCCAAACCCATTTGAGAAATCAGAAAATTCTCTTCATTTCTCCTCCTCCACCATACGTATTAGAGAGAGAGAAAGGGGTCTAGGAGATTCTGAGCCCTAGCTTCCTTCTCTCTTCGATCCACAAAGATCCAACCGTCGGATTGCCTTCAAACTCCGGAATCTTGAAGCCCTCGACGAGTAGAACAAGTTCACCAATCGGATTTTCGTTCTTTGGAGTTTTCATCCGAGCTAAGTAAGTTACTTTCTTTTGATTTTGGTTCATTGGCCCTAAGGAAAACAATCTATGTGCTATTTATGGGCAATGAACACTTGATATGCCATGTATGCCTATTTTGTGAATTTTTAGAGGTTTGAACTTGTCAATGCCATGTGTAGGATGATTTGAATGATGTTGTGTGTTGGGAGAAATGGGTTATCCCTTTGTTAAGATTTTTATGAATTTTAGGGCTTGGGAATCAAACCCGAATTATTTTGGAATTTGTTATAAATTGAAGAGGATGATAATGTTGGGATTTATGGAATGTGTAAATAATGAAACTTAATAGTAAGACTCAACGGAGTCATTAGAAGTTCAATAATGTGTTAGTGAACTTGGGTTGAAATCCTACGATATTTGGGTTTCGTTAGATTATGATTGTGGAGCACTTGGCGTATAAACTTCAAGTGGGATTATGATTACGATGAGTTCTTGGATTTTTAGGCTTGGGAATCAAGCCCGAATGAATTTTAGGATTTTGTTATATATTTGAATGGAGTGTTAATTTGGGGATTTATGATATATATATATAAATAATGAAATGTAGTATTAAGACTCAACGGAGTCGTTATTAGTCCAATAATATATTAATGAACGTTGGGTTAATTATGGGTCCCAATGAGCACAATAATAAGCTAGAAGGGGGGGGGGTTGAATAGCTTATTAACACTTTAAAACTTTTAAAGTAAGTTCCTTGAAAGTTACTTGCAATCTATGAAAAGAATCAAGTAGCGGAAGACCTTTAAGAAAATTGTTCAGTGCCGCCGATAAGGACTACCTAGACCTTTTACGATTACTTAAGTTCTCTGAAATGGATGAAGTAAACAATGAAACCGAAAGCAGTTCAATAATTAAACAAACAGAAGGAAATAACACAAGTATTTTGGGATGGTTCACACTATAATGAGTGCTACGTCCACCACCAAGGCAGTCAACCTTGGATTTAAATTGTGCACTATGTTTTCCACTTAGATCAATTACAAAGAATATCCCTAATGGATCGTGTACAAAATATTGACTTGTGTTTGGGTCTAGGGAATTAAATATCTGTAAATACAGGATATTTAATTCGATGTATATAGTTAATGGAAGTAAACAACAAGAAGAATAAAACAATAAATGTTGAAGAGCGACTTCTTGTTGTTTGACGAGGACTTCTAGATCTGTTGAGGATCTATTGAATGCTTGGTGAAAGACTTGGAGTTACGTAGATTGAGCAATTCTTTAAGTGTTCGATTGATTACATGCGGTTGTCGATCCGATCTTCAATG
This sequence comes from Codonopsis lanceolata, assembly GCA_013146195.2. Classification (NCBI taxonomy): domain Eukaryota; kingdom Viridiplantae; phylum Streptophyta; class Magnoliopsida; order Asterales; family Campanulaceae; genus Codonopsis; species Codonopsis lanceolata. Next base: position 150,936,532 of record CM028380.1, read on the forward strand.
GCGATATTTAAAGCGAGTGCACTTCAAAAGATCCGTTGGAGAAGGCGAAGACTTCAACGACTCTTTTTATAAACGCATTAAATGCATGGGGTCGATCAAGTAATTTCGTCTTCACGAGATAACTAGAGCGGATAATCATTTACGAGATCTTCAAAAGGTGGGCGATTTGGTGTCGATCGAGAGATGAAGCGAAAGTAGGGGCGATGCGCTTTCTTGCTTTGTTCGGGGCGAAAAGTATTCTGCTTTTCGGAAAGTTGCTTTCGGCGGCTTGACATGTCGAAAAAGACTTGGATTAATTCAAATATCAAATGAGAATAAGTTTGAATTAATCCAGCTAGCTTTGATCCGGAGAGGACACGTAGAAGCGGTCACCGGACACGAGGTCTACCGATCTTAAGCTTTGAGCGAGTCTTCGGTGAAGCGAGAGAAGTGGTCTTCCGATGATCTGAAAAGGTCCTACAAAAACTATACAAGGCAAAGTTCTATACAGGTTGCCACGCTAATCGATCACGCGACCGATTAGCCAAAGTATAAAACTAATGTAATGTCTTGATCGGATATAAATTTAACATAAGAATCAACAATCTCCTCCTATTTATATCTGGTCATCATTACTACAAATGAGGGTTTTAAAACAAGCTATTTAATAGATAATAGCATGTCTGAGAAAGTTTATATATTACGTAATCGGTAGACATGCCTCTATTAAACAGAATAACACCTCAGATGCAAGGGACTAATCTAAGTGCATACAAGAATAAGAGAGTCAAAGAATAGCACACAGATCGGCGGTTTAAATCAATTTAAACTAAATGTTTAAATTCTCATATAGATAAACAATAAAGCGACAAGAATTTAAACAATATAATTTTTGAAAAAGCAAGTAATCATCGTATTCATAAACAAGATGTTTACATTTGACAGAGTTTTCAAAAATAAGATAAATACAAAGGAAAGGGAAGAAAAGATACAAAAGCTACCAAGGTCTTTTCCCTTTGCCTTTGTCTGCAGCCTCCTTTTCTCTTCTTTCTCGCTCTAGCTCTTCCATTCTTCTTTGGTATTCGGCATCTGCATCAGTTGGAGGTGCGGTGGAGCGAGCGGTAGTCGCTTCTTCACGAAGGCGGTTGTTCTCTTCCATCGGCATTCGTTGATAGATCTCATTTGTTTCTCCTCCGTGATGGCGGATCACGATCGGTTGGCATTCATAATGTCATGAGCGAGTTTCGGCGAGGTTGTTGAGTTCCATAATAGAATACGGCCGTGGCTAAGATGGAGAGTGATGGCGTGGAAGAGCTCGTAGAAAATGGAACCTATGATACGGCAGCCTTCATCTCGTTGAGCTTCTACGTTGATCTTGACATCGGTGAAGTCGTGCCGCATCTGTCCAAAACGAGTCCAGACATCCTCTTGAAATTGTCGAAGAGTAGTGGCGGTCCGGTCGTTGGCCTTGGCCGCAGCGGCTACTTCGGTGATAGCGGTAGATATGCTTGTGAGTTCGCCTAACCGCCGGTAGATGGCGTCTAGCAGGGACAAAATTTCAACATTGGTGGTGATTAGAAATAGATGCTTGGCCAATGTGAATGGTGTCGGCAGGCGGTCCTGAAGAGGCGTTTGGGGAGGGAGTTCTGGAGATAGAAGAAGATGAGTCTTGGGTGGGGATGGTTTTGGTGGAAGAAAATAGGGTTATAGGGGAGGGAGGAGGGGGAGTTGGTGGGAATCCCGTTCCATATCAGTGTCCAAATTTTCACCTGGATGTGGGAGGATTGGGGAATGGGTTCGGTAGAGAACCAGAAAGAAGGGGCAGGGTAAAATAGGAATTTTGGTTTTTGAAGGGAAGGTTGAGGAGGTTGAGAAGGTTGAGGAGGTTGATGAGAAGAGGTGAATAGATGCGCTCGATGCAAGCTCGAAGAGAACTTGCGGCCAGGGGTCTAAGGGTTGTGGTGTGGTTGAAGAAGTTGGTTGGGATTGGGGTGGTGAGGAAGGTGTGGATGGGTCGGTGTGAGTAGTTAAAGGGTGAAGGGGGAGGAGGAGTTGGGGTTCTGGCTCCTCCTCATTTTGAGGCTCCTCCTGAGGGATAGACTCCTCCGGAGGTGGTGAAGGGGTAGTTGAAGGGTTGACAGGTATAGATGAAGGGTTGACAGGTATAGATGAAGGGTTGACAGGTAGGGTTTGGGCGTCGGTAGTTGGTTGTGCGTCGGTAGAGGGTATAGTGGGTTGGCTGGCGGTAGAGGGTTGGGGTTCGGTAGCTCTCCTTTTCTTCCTCAGCGGCTGAATAGGAGACTCAGCCGCTTCATCGGTAGAGGTTGGCGGGACTGCTGGTGGCTGGTCTTCAAAGGTTTTACGAAGTTTCCTTCGTTTTGGTTTGGGTGTGGAGGCAGGAGGTGGGGAAGGAGGTTGGCTGGGTTGAGCAGGTGGCTGAGAGGATGGCTTGGCTTGGGTGGATGGACGGGAGGAATGGCTAGATTGGCCTGGTGCCTTCTTCTTCTGGCCTTCCTTCATCTCCTTCCTTATCCATTTGGCCTGCTCCTCTTCAGTTGGAGGTGCCACTTCCGGCCTTGTCTTCTTGGCTTTGCCTTTGGCTGCTAATTTGGACCTTATCAGCAGCTCTGCCTCATCAGCCAGACCTTTGGCCTTTAGATGGATGCCCGTGGCCACTTGTTCATTAAACTTGGCAGAGGCCTTTTTGAAGGTCTTGCTTGCAGCTACATGTGCTTCCATATTGAAGCGGGTGACCAAGATAGGTGCAGGCTTGGCCACTTTGTCAAGAGAGACCGGCGGTAGACCTTTCTGCATTCGGCGCTTGTTCTCGTATTCAGTGTATTTACTGAAAAACGAGGCTGTGAGTTGTTTGTCCTTGGCCACCGTATACAACTCATCTTCTTTCAAAGAAGAGTTGATGGCTGCATCATCCCTTAAAAGGGCGTTGATCAGTCTGACGAAGGGGCGTTTGCAAGTGGGGTTGCTCTTTGCTTTCTCCACCCACTGCTTTAGCTCGTCGAAGATGATGAGCCCCCAGTTGAGACGAAGCTGTAGAAATACGGGGTCGGATTGATCGTTGGCCGATAAACATATCATGTGCTCCACTCTTGAAAAGGCCCCTTGTCAAGAAGGTGGCTGGTGCGATGAGACATCGAGAGGAGCAGGTTTGAGCATTTTCCCTTGTGGCTCAGGAGAGTGTCTACTCCCCTCATGGCTTCCGGGCATGTAAAGCCTCGGCCGTGGTTCTTTGAAATAGCTCCTCCGTAATGCACGCCAATAATGGTGGAAATAGATTTGGCGGTGGCGGAGATGGGGCGACCTCGAATCCATCCACGAAGCGATCAGTTCATGAGCTCCATTCGTTGATAAAATTCTTACGCGGGAAGATCTTGTAAGTTTTGTCGTTGAGGCGGAAGAGGCGAGAATCGAGGCGTCCATATCCTCGCAAGCTTTTACTCGGCGGCTATAGAATTGATTGTGAGAAGGTCAATGCACATGCCGGAATGTATAGCTTGGGATCCAAGCGACAATGATGTCGTGGCGGGGATAGATGGGATATCTGGAAGATTGATGTTTGAGCTGGGAGGAATGACATTTTCGAGGTCATAAGCCTTCCATTGTCGCTTGGATTTTGAGGTTCTTGCTGAAGAAAAAAAAAAATAAAAGTTAGGGCTTTTCATCTAGACATCTAAACAAGTAGGAATTTCAAAGTTTTCCAAAATAATTCGAAATTTTCAACGCAAAAACTTGAAACCTAGAATGTTTAGAGAAACCACACTCGAGAAAAACATAAGAAGTTTTTATAAGAATGAACAATGAATAAACAAAAGCATTGTTAGTATTCAAGTATGTAAGAATAACAATGGCGAATCATTGTTCAAACTCGAAAATGACGATTTGAATTCCAAAAGGATTTTAAGATGATATTGAAATGTAGAAACGATTACATAGAAAATTTCGAGTAGAGTAGAAAAAAGCGTACCATTGTTGGAGATGAGAAGAAGAAACAAGAAGAAGAACGTGAAATTGCGAGAAAGTAGTTACAGAGAGAGAGAGAGAAAGTTTACGTCAAAGGGTTTCGTAAAGTTTGGAAATGACGGTTCGAGGACTATTTAAAGGCGAGAAAATATCGGTTTTGAAAAGCGGGAACTTAAGATATTTTCTTAAGTACCAAATTTTGTCCTTGACCCCTTTTATTGCTTTAGAAACCTCTTTAGCGAGAAAATAGACTAAGTAAGAGTACTAACCTTTAGGTCTTCGGTAAAGAAGAACTTCGTCTTCAGATTAGTCTAATCTTGGGTCTACGGTATGAAAGAAATATTAACAAAATATTGAAATTAAGCGGTAGGATCAATCATACCAAGATTTCTCCTTAAATAAGCAAACTGGTGGCATCCGGTGGTTTTGTGAGAATGTACGCCAATTGATGCTCGGTTGGAACATATTCAGGCCCGATGTTACCTTTTCCACATGATCTTTGAGAAAATGATAACGAATATCAATGTGCTTTGTCTTTGAATGCATCATTTGGATTTTTGGAGGCGAGATAGGCGATGTGTTGTCACACATGATTGGGCGGTTCGGTCTTGATGTTGTAGTCCACCAATTGTTGCTTCATCCATAGCGATTGAGAGCAACAAATGCGGCAATATATTACTACGTGGTTGAGTTTGCCAGCGATCCTTGTTTCTTGCAAGACCATGAGGCAGTCTGTTTCCAAGAAATTGACAAGTCCCACTGGTGCTTCTTACACTGCAAGGTGCATAATCTGCATCTGAGTATCCAACTAAATTGAAGTTGTTGGATTTTGAATACCGAGATGCCTAGATTTGTTGTTTTGAAACATATCGATGATACGTTTGGCACAAGCAAATGTGACTCCTTTGGATCTGAAATCTAGCACAAACACAAGCGACAAACATAATGTCGGGTCTACTAGCGGTAAGGTAAAGAAGTGAACCTATGATTCCTCGGTACTTGGTCATGTTCTCTTGCTTTCCCTTTTCATCTTTGTCAAGATGGCGGTCGGTAGACATTGGAGTTTCAAATCCTTTGGCTGAATCAAGACCAAACTTCTTGATTAGTTCCTTTGCATATTTGGTTTGGTGATGAAGATTCCGTCTGAAGTCATTGTATCTGCGGTCTAGAAAATAGGTAAGTTCGCCCATCATGCTCATCTCGAACTTGCTTTGCATCGACTTCTCGAATCTTTTGCAGGGCTTTGGTTAGTTGATCCAAAGATGATGTAGATCCCACATAGATTTGTATCGAAGAGAATGGCCTTTGTGCTTGAGGATGAATAAAGTAGTGTCGATTCTTCCTCTCACGAATCCTTGTTCAATTAAGAACTTGGATAGAGTTTCATACCAAGCTCTAGGAGCTTGTTTCGGCAAGTAGTAGAGCTTTCTTGAGTCGGTAGGCGTGGTCCGGTTGTGCGAGTTGACAAATCCGGAATTCCACGATATACTGATTTCTTGAAGATCACCATTCAGAAAGGCACTCTTTACATCCATCGATACACTTTGAAGTCCATGAGCGAGGCATAAGCTAGAAAGATTCGATTGCTTCTAGTCTAGCAACGAGGAGCAAATGTTTCATCGAAAGTCAATTCCTTCTTCTGTCGGTAGCCACTGAGCAACCAATCTAGCTTTGTTTACGGTGACATTTCCATCTTCATCTCTTTTATTTAGAATACCCACTTGGTGCCGATGGTTGGATGATCGGTCGGTCTTTGAACTAAGCTCCACACCTTACATCTTTCAAAGCTGGTTCGGCTCTTCTTGCGTAGCTTCAATCCGATTATGATCTTCGATAGCTTCATCAATCTTCTTTGGTTCGAGTTCGATACAAATGCGTAAGCAAACAACGTTTCTTCTCGAACCTTATTTCTCCAAATCGAACTCTGTATTGAGATCACCAATGATTTGGGAAATGGGATGATCTCTTGCTTCAATAACGGTTGGAGGAAGATCACTTACGGTGGATTCTTCCCTTAGAATTCAGGAGTTGGTTGAGAAGGAGATTCACCAAAATCAGTTCGAGAGAAATAGAGTCTTCAAAACTTTCATTTTACGGTGAACAAGAAGGATGAGAGATACGTAAAGGTGCTTGGGGTAAAAGAAGAGATGGGTTCGAGGGTCAGCAGAAGAGTTGTTATCGGTATCGGTAGAGGTCTCTTCTACTTGGGTGAAGGGTTATCTGGACCTATTGGAGGGATCTGCGTTTCGTTTTTCGATAAGGATTGGAAGTAGATGTTGTATTTGTACTGTCTCATCATTATCGAGAATCATTAGCAACGTTCGAACCATTCTAGGCTCTAACAAGTCATATTCATCAAAAGAAACATGCCTGATTCTAAGATTTTTAAGTTAGATTCTTGAAAATGCGAAATGCTTTTGAATGTTTGGAATACCCAGAAAAATTCCTTAAATCGATTTTGCATCAAATTTTCCTCTATACTCTTTTCCATTGTAAAGAATAAAACATTTACAGTAGAAGATTTTAAGAAATCAATGTTTGGGGATCTTCCTCTCCATATTTCATATGGAGTTTTATTATGAAACTTGTTTACCGGGGATCTATTTTGGGTAAAGCAAGCGTGTGTATACGCCCGAAAATACTCGGAAGTTTAGCTTACGCGGCATTGTTCTAGCCGCTTCAATCGGTGTTACGTTCTTGTTCGGCTACACCATTTTGTTGAGAAGCGGCGAGAGAAGTTGTGGCGATCCGTGGTCATCGCGATACTTTTCTACACCATTGTTTTTGATTGAGTCCGTTTGTGCGATCTTATGTCACAAATGTCTTCAAGCTTTTGAGTTTGAAGTCTTCTAAAAGTCTGCGATGACTAGATCATATGTTTCATCTTTAGATGTCATAGTTTCAATCAAGTGAATCTAGAGTAGTCATCAACTACTACAAGTGTGTACTTGTCTCGAAATCTTGGTGTTGTAATAGGTCCAAAGAGATCCATATGCGGAAGTTGAAGAGATGCGTTTGTTGATAAAGCAGACTTTCTTTTGAAGGAAGACTTGGAAAGTTTTCCTAGTTGACAAGCTTTACAACTTCGTCATGATCGGCGAGACACCATAGGTAGACCTTTGACAAGCCCATTTTGGAGAACTTGGAGAGGTGCTTGAAGTTGAGGTGGTGAGGCAGCTTGTGCCATGTTGTCCACGAATTGTTGGCTACTAGACACAGGTTTGAGAATCTCCCTAGAAGATTTAAGTCCACGACATAGGCGTTTCCTTGTCTATTGCGGTCGGTATTGTAGAAACACGATTCACTTGTCTTTGATGAAGCAGCTTGGTTGGAATTGAATTGGCATAGAAGTCCTTTGTCGCGAGATTGTGATATGCTCGAGAAGATTGTGCTTTAAACCGCTTACTTAGAAACTTTGTTGATGGAGAGACTTCCTCAATGAGTGAGCCATATCAATTGTGTCTTTCCTCTTGCATTGTCTCAGAAGATAGCGTGGGTCCTTTTGCTTGACTATATCGTAAAGAAGACACGTTCCCAGTCATGTGCCTTGAGCGACCCTTGTCAGGTACACGAATGTCTTTGATTTCGATTCTATAGCCATGAAGCATTAAAAGGACCCGTTATCTTCGGAGACAATGCAAGGAAGGAAAGAACAGGAATATGCAACTCATTACTTGAGAGAATACTCCATCAACAAGGGGCTTCTCTACAATGGCAGTTTTAAGCACAATCTTCTGAGCATATCACAATTCTGCGACAAAAGGATGCCAATTCAATTCCAACCATTGCTTCATCAAAGACGGTGAATCGTGCTCTACAATACTGACCGGCAATGAGCAAGGAAACGTCTATGTCGTGGACTTAAATCTTCTAGGGAGATTCTCAAACTGTGTCTAGTAGCCAACAATGTTCAACAACAGCTGTGCTTTTAAGCGTCTCAGTCACCTCAACTTCAAACTCTCCAAGCTCTCCAAAAATGGGCTTGTCAAGGTCTACCTATGGTGTCTGCCGATCATGACAAGAAGTTGTAAAGCTTGTCAACTAGGAAAACTTTCCAAGTCTTCCTTGAAAGTCTGTTTTATCAACAAGCAGAGACCTCTTGAATCTGCATATGGATCTCTTTGGACCTATTACAACGGCCCGGTATTTCGGGAGACAAGTACACACTTGTAGTAGTTGATGACTACTCACAGATTCACTTAGTTGAAACTATGACATCTAAAGATGAAACATATGATCTAGTCATTTGCTGCTTTTTAGAAGACTTCAAACTCAAAAGCTTGAAGACATTTGTGACATAAGATCGGTTTCAAGACACTTGAATTCAAAAACAATGGTGTAGAAAATCTTTGATGACCATGGGATCGGCCCTGGCTTCTCTGCTTGGGTGCTCCTCAACAAAATGGTGTAGGTGAGCGGAAGAAACAGAACAACGATTGAGCGGCTAGAACAATCTTGGCGAAGCTAAACTTAGAAGTATTTACAGGCGGAGGTCAATCTTGCTTGCTTTACCCAAAATAGATCCACAGTAAACAAGTTTCATAATAAAACTCCATATGAAATATGGAGAGGAAGATCCCCGAGCATTGGATTTCTTAAAATCTTGTTTGTAAATGTTTTATTCTTTACAATGGAAAAGAGTATAGAGGAAAATTTGATGCAAAATCGGGCGAAGGAATTTTACAGGGTATTCCAAACATTCAAAAGCATTGCATTTTCATTAAATCTTAAAATCTTAGAATACGTGCATGTTTCTTTTGATGAATATGACTTGTTAGAGCCTAGAATGGCTCGAGCGTTGCTAATGATTACGATAATGATGAGCAGTACAAATACATCATCTACTTCCAATCCTATCGAGAAAGCGACAGCTGAGATCCCGATATCGGTAACCACTTCACGGTAGAAGAGACCTCTGCAGATCACAGATAACAACTCATCTGATGACCACGAACCCATCTCTTACATTTTTTACCCCAAGCACCTTCTGAATCTCTCATCCTTCTTGTTCACGAGAAAATGAAAGTTTTGAAGACTCTATTTCTTAACGAGATTTTGGTGAATCTCCTTCTGACCAACTCGAATTCTTGAGGAAGAATCCACGAAGTGATCTTCCTCAGCCGATTATTGAAGCAAGAGATCATCCCATTTCCCAAATCATTGGTGATCTCAATACTGAGTTAAATGCAGAAATAAGGTTCGAGAGAAAGCGTTGTTTGCTACGCATTTGTATCGGAACTTCGAACCAAAGAAGATTGATGAAGCCATCAAAGATCATAAGCGGATTGAAGCTATGCGAAAGTGAACCGGTTTGAAAGATGTAAGGTGTGGAGCTTAGTTGAGCCAGGCGATCATCCGTCATCGGCACAAGTGGGTTTCGAAATAAAAGAGATGAAGATGGAAATGTCACGAAAGCAAAGCTAGATTGGTTGCTCGGGGCTACTGCAGAGCGGGAAGAAGGAATTGACTTTGATGAAACTTTTGCTCTGTTGCTAGACTAGAAGCAATTGTCGAAATCTTTCTAGCTTACAGCTTATGCCTCGTTCATGGACTTCAAAGTGTATCGGATGGATGTAAAGAGTGCCTTTACGAATGGTGATCTTCAAGAAGCGTATCGTGGAACAACCTCCGAGGATTTGTCCTCATCTCGATTTGTCATCTCAGCAAAGCTGGACCACGTCTCTGACTCAAGAAAGCTCTCTACGGCTGAAGCAAGCTCTAGAGCTTGGTATGAAACTCTATCAAGTTCTTAATTGAACAAGGATTCGTGAGAGGAAGAATCGACACTACTTTATTCATCCTCAAGCACAAAGGCCATTCTCTTAAGTACAAATCTATGTGGGCGACATCATCTTTGGATCAACTAACCCAAAGCCTGTGCACGATTCGAGAAAGGCGTGCAAAGCAAGTTCGAGATGAGCATGATGGGCGAACTTACCTATTTTCTAGGGCTGCGATACAACGGACTTGAGACGGAATCTTCATCGGCCAAACCAAATATGCAAAGGAACTAATCAAGAAGTTTGGTCTTGATTCAAGGATAGTTTGAAACTCCAATGTCTACCGATTGCGCCATCTTGACAAAGATGAAAAGGGAAAGCAAGAGAACATGACCAAGTATCGAGGAATCATAGGTTCACTTCTTTACCTTCTTGCTAGTAGACGACATTATGTTTCTTTGTTTGTGTTTGTGCTAGATTTGAGGCAGATCCAAAGGAGTCACATTTGCTTCTTTGCCAAGCGTATCATCGATATGTTTCAAAAACAACAAATCTAGGCATCGGTATTCAAAATCCAACAACTTCAATTTAGTTGGATACTCGGATCTCGAGATTATGCGACTTGCAAAGTGGCGAAGCGAAAAAGCACCGGTGGGACTTGTCAATTTCTTGGAAAGCAGACTCGTCTCATGGTCTTGCAAGAAACAAGGATCGTGGCAAACTCAACCCCACGAAGCGAGAATATATTCTTTGCAAGCATTTGTTGCTCTCAGCTATGGATGAAGCAACAATTGGTGGACTACAACATCAAGGCGAAAGCGCCCAATCATGTGTGACAACACATCGGCTATCTCGATCTCCAAAAATCCGATGATGCATTCAAAGACAAAGCACATTGATATTCGTTATCATTTTCTCAAAGATCATGTGGAAAAAGGTAACATCGATGCGGAATATGTTCAAGCGAGCATCATTAGCGGACATTCTCACAAAACCATTGGATGCCACCGGGTTTGCTTATTTAAGGAGAAATCTTGGTATGATTGATCCCTCTTGCTTAATTTTAAATATTTTGTTAAATATTTCTTTCATACCGGTAGACCCGATATTAGACTAATCGGAAGAGCGTAAGTTCTTCTTTCTGGGAAAGACCTAAAGGTTAGTACTCTTACTTAGTCTATTTTACGCTAAAGAGGTTTCTAAAGCAATAAAAGGGGTCAAGGACAAAATTTGGTACTTAAGAAAATATCTTAAGTTCCGCTTTTCAAAGCGATATTTTCGCCTTTAAATAGTCCTCGAACCGTCATTTCCAAACTTTCTGAAACCCTTTGACCGAAACTTTCTCTCTAACTACTTTACGCAAATTTCACGTTCTTCTTCTTGTTTCTTCTTCTCATCTTCAACAATGATGCGTTTTTCTCTACTCTACTCGAAATTTTCTATGTCTTGTTCTACATTTCAATATCATCTTAAAATCCTTTTGGAATTCAAATCGTCATTTTAGAGTTTGAGCGGTGATTCGCCATTGTTATTCTTACATACTTGAATACTAACGATCGTTTTTGTTTATTCATTGTTCATTCTTATAAAACTTACATTATGTTTTCTCGAGTGTGGTTTCTCTAAACATTCTAGGGTTTCAAGTTTTTGCGTTGAAAATTTCGAATTTTTTTGGAAAACTTTGAAATTCCTACTTGTTTAGATGTCTAGATGAAAAGCCTAACTTTTATTCTTGTTTTCTTTCGGGCAAGAACCTCAAAATCAAAGCGCGGCAGGTGGGAAGGCTTATGACCACGAAAATGTCATTCCTCCCGGTTCAAACATCAATCTTCGAGGATATCCCATCTATCTGCGCTCACGACATCATTGTCGCTTTGGATCCCAAGCTATACATTCGGGCATGTGCATTGACCTTCGTCAATCAATTCCATAGGCTGGGAGTAAAAGCTTGCGAGGATATGGGCCCTACAGGATTACGCCCCTCTTACGCCTCAGCGACAAAACTTACAGTATCTTCTGGCGGAAGAATTTTATCAACGAATGGAGCTCATGAACAGGCTGCTCTTCGTGGGTGGATTCGAGCCGTCCATCTCGATCACCGCCAAATCTATTTCCACCATTATTGGCGTGCATTACGGAGGAGCTATTTCAGCAACCACGGTGAGGCTTTACATGCAGGGAAGCCATGAGGGAGTAGACACTCTCAGGGAGCCACAAGGAAAATGCTCGAAACTTTTCCCTCTTGATGTCTCACTGGCCACCTTCTAGACAAGGGGCTCCTTTTCAAGAGTGGAGCACATGATATGTTCTTGGCCAGCAGATCAATCGACCGGTGCTTTGTATTTCTCGACAGTCTCAAGGGGGCTCATCATCTTGACGAGCTAAAGCGTGGGTGGAGAAAGCAAAGAGCAACCCCACTTGCAAGCCCTTCGTCGGAGCCCGGAGGTCAAAAACGATCACGCCCTTTTAAGGGATGATGCAGACCATCAACTCTTCTTTGAAAGAAGATGAGTTGTATCACGGTGGCCAAGGACAAACAACTCCTGACCTCGTTTTTCGAGTAAATACACTGCTGAATCACGAGAACAAGCGCAGAATGCGAGAAAGGTCTACCGCCGGTCTCTCTTGACAAAGTGGCCAAGCTGCACCTATCTTGGTCACCAGCTTCAATATGGAAGCACATGGGCTAGCCAGCAAGACCTTCAAAAGGCCTCGCCAAGTTTAATGAACAAGTGGCCACGGGCATCCATCTAAAGGCCAAAGGTGCAGGCGATGAGGCGAGCTGGCGATAAGGTCCAAATTAGCGACGAAAGGCAAGCCAAGAAGACAAGGCGGAAGTGGCACCTCCCGGCGAAGAGGCGAGGCCAAATGGATAAGGAAGGAGATGAAGGAAGGCCGGAAGAAGAAGGCACCGAGGCCAATCTAGCCATTCCTCCCTCCATCCACCCAAGCCAAGCCATCCTCTCGGCCACCTTTCAACCCGCCAACCTCGCTTCCTCACCTCTGCCTCCGCACTCCTTGAGCCAAGCAGAACGAAGGAGACTTCGTAAAACCTTTGAACCAGCCACAGCTGATCCAGCCAACCTCTACCCAGGTAGAAGCGGCGAGCGAGTCTCTATTCGGCCGGCGAGGAAGAAAGGAGAGCTACCGAACCCGACCCTCTCTGCCGCCGACCAACCCGCTACCTCTCTGAGCCGCCTGACCAACTACAGGCGCCCAGAGCCACATCAGCCGCTTCTGCATCAGCCCTTCACTACCCCTTCACCACCTCGGAATCTATCGAGGAGGAGCCTCAAAATGAGGAGGAGCCAGCGGAACCCAACTCCTCCTCCCCTTCACCCTTTAACTACTCACGACCCATCCACACCTTCCTCGCCACAATCCCAACCAACTTCTTCAACCACACCACAACCCTTAGACCTGCTTGCCAAGTTCCTCTTCGAGCTTGCATCGATGGCAGATCTATTCCCTCTTCTCATCAACCTCCTCAACCTTCTCAACCTCCTCAACCTTCCTTCAAAAACCAAAATTCCTATTCTACCTGCCCCTTCTTTACGGTTCTCTACCGAACCCATTCGAATCCTCCCACCAACTCCCCTCCTCCCTCCTATAACCCTATCCTCTTCCACAAAACCATCCCCACCCAAGACTCATCTTCTTGTCTCGAGAACTCCCCTCCCCAAACGCCCTTCGGGCTGCGGACTACTGCCTCTGCCGACACCATTCACATTGGCCAAGCATCTATTTCCAATCGGCCGGCCAATGTTGAAATTTTGTCCGACTAAACGCCATCTACCAGCGGTTAGGCGAACTCACAAGCATATCTACGCTACTGTGAAGTAGCCAACTGCGGCCAAGGCTAACGACGGTTGCCACTACTCTTCGACAATTTCAAGAGGATATGCGGACTCGTTTTGGGCCGAATCGGTGGCGACTTGGCGATGTCAAGATCAGCGTAGAAGCTGGCGAGATGAAGGCTGCGTATCATAGGTTCCATTTTCTCTGACATCACTCTCCAT